>JAFISD010000223.1:0-49099 GCA_022560085.1 Helminthosporium solani | reverse complement strand
TAAAAGATATAGTTATCTTAATAGATAGTAGTAGGTTTATATAATATATTTAATAGATATCTACTAGTATTATTAATATAGGTAATAGTTAAGGTAATATATAGATAGTATTATAGGCTTATAGCTAACACTAATAGTAGTAGTATAACTAACAACTCTAAAAGAATAAAAGAGGAGTAGTAGTAGGGTTACTATATTAATATAGATATAGTATTAATACACCTAGGCTTATAACCTATAGAAAGAAAGATATTTATATTATACTAAGGAGTATTAAAGGAAGCCCCTAAGATGCTCGGGCTAATATCTACTCTAGTGTATGACGTCATGATTGATCCATTACTCGGCAGGTGCCGCTCAACACCAACATCTGTACTCCGTACTCCATAGGGTCTCTTTTATCAATGTACTCCGTACTTCTCTTATTTAGCCGCCCATGCATTCCTAAATAAGATGACTAAACTCCAATGAGAACCATCTATACACTTGCATAAGTGCCTTGAACAAGACCGTTATATAATGCCGATCAAACACGGTTGGAGTAATAGGGTGCGGAACCGGTCATTAGCTACCGAACTGTACATACGGAGTATCCACACCCAAAATTAGCCCAACAAAACTCAAGCCAACAGAACATCCACCAAACTCGTCAGAAGCTACAGAGCAACCATAGATATTCTACCAGCACACGATTCCGTTATAGATGATCTTGCCATCTGCTTACCCAGCTCACCAAAACAGCAACCGCCCACTCTCTCGCACGAGAAAATCTGCTCCCCTGCTGTAACATTCCAACAGCCCCCAATGTCCACCCTTGCAATGCTCACCCAAGGGTCCTCTGAATACCGCAACTCAATTGGCAGGGCCTACCAGAGTATCAAAAGCCATTGTATCAAATGCTCCAAGAGCCAATGCTTCCGTCTCAATATACGACTTACGCCCTGCAGGATCAAATGAATTGCGCCCCTCGCTTAACCCCCTACGCCGTGATGAATAGCTGTCGTGCTTGCAGGTAAAGCCCGTTGGAGCCCCCGTGCAATGTTTCTTTTCTCTCCTGTAGTTCTCCCGCTTTCGCAGCATCTGACCCGCGAGTTTGGACATTGATTGCGATACCTTGCACGACAGAACATCGACAGCGACGTGTGGCGGGTTACCGGTACGAGACGTTACGATACACGACAGTGGTGACACCAACAACACTACTTTTCACTAGCCTTGCTGGCCTCGGTTGAGATGCTATCAACGTCAACGAAATGGTCGGTGCTGGGGACTGTTATTTTTGCAGCCTTGTCGTTACCCTCTGTACGATGCGAATTCACAATGCCTGTGACGTACACGGGGGGCAAAACGGTTCCTGACCTCGAACAAGCGTTTACAACTGGGGATGTTCTTCCTATAACGTGGAACGCAGGGTGGGAGAGAGGCTCCGGCCAGCAACCTGAGCGGGTTGATTTGTGGGTGACGATATTCAATGGTGACGGGTTTAAGAAGAAGTTGCAAAGTAAGTGTTTTGATTTTTTTTATGCGCGAATTCTGGACGACGTGGTCATGATGGTGACGGTGGTGGTGGTGGCGGCGGCGGCGACGGTTTACGATGAGTGTAGCTGTGTACAACTAAATTACATACTGACAATCACGTCAGCGAACTTATCCCTCAATGAAATGGGGAGTTACAACTGGACGATTGACGTATCGAGCGTTCAGATCGACGTGACACCATCATATGTCCTCCGCTTCACGAACCACACCGAGACAGACCTTTATCCAAAGACAGCACCAATGCTACCCAGTGTAGGGTTCGTCCTACATCCGGAGCCCGAAAAATCATCCACACCAAGTCCATCGCCATCTTCTTCTTCTCCAAGCTCATCACCTTCTTCATCTTCTTCCTCTGCGCCAGGCCCGTCCTCGTCTTCTCCGCCATCGAACTCAACACCGGAATCGAAGTCGACGAATGTTGGGGCAATAGCTGGCGGCATTTTGGGCGGGTTGATTGGATTGGCAATAATCCTAGTCGGTGCGCTATTTATCCTTAAGAGCTTTAGGAAAAAGAAGGAAGATGCGATGGTTGCGAACGAGCTGCAAGCGAATTACCCTTCAGAGACTAAGGGAGTGTTAAGATATGAATTGCAAAGCGAACCACCCGAACTGTACGACGCACGAGTTCACCACCATGTAAACGAGTTGGACTCGGCACCGATAATAGCATCTGCAACGCCAACAACCATGAAGCGGTGACATAGTGTTTACTGATGAAGAAGCGATTGGAGGTGAGGAGGGTGATGAGGAGAAAGGCTCGACAGAACGATGGTTTGAGTTGGGGAAAGTACGCGCATTATAATGATAGAAATATTTGATTCTATTTACCAACGCCAGACTAGCACCCCTTCTTCACCACTAAAATATCGAACACGTCGTATGCTGAAGTCGAATTTATGCCGAGGTCGTTATCGGTTGCTGGATTACATGACGACGCACCAGCAGGACTCCTCCATGCCGCAGCATGAGCACTCCTCACCGCAAGTAGGTGAGAGAGGCTTAGGCTTGACGATGGAGGCAATAGAGGAGGTAGTGCTGCCAGGCATGGTGAAGGTAGGTGTGGGGGGGTTGTCTAACGATCGATCAATGAAATACCCTTTAACGTTTTGGAATATGGAATCTCACTGGATGGCGTTTGAAGATGAAAGGAGGAATGCGTCGCGTAAGGCCGCTAGTTTTGATCGATTATTGAGAGGGACGGTCGAGTGTGGAGGAAAGGTGATGGAGTGAAGATTACAAGAAAGCCTGGGACTCGCCCCTTTATACCTCTACGAATGCGCGGCAAGGGAGAGACAGATAATCTGCAGACTGCCCTGGTCTTTTCCGTTACATGAAGCCTTTCTGTTTGGGGTGTTATGTTTTCGGCGGCTTTCATCATGCGGCCGACCTGTCCAACCTTACCCTTGATCCGCCAACAAATTCGCGCCCCGTCGTTCCATCACCTGTCACCTTCCCCAGCATTTGGCCCGTCCGTTTCCGACCAGCTTCTTCCCGTCTGCAGCTCCGTTCTACATATAAAACAGGCAGGGAGGAGAAACTTCCTGTTCATCAGTCTCCCTTGTAGACTCCGTTCCGCAGCCACCGATAGCTACAACCCCAGCCCTTCAACACAATCAAGACCAAGGAAACAGCTGAGCCATATCGTACCCACTGAGTGCGATGTCCGCTCATTATAATTGGTTCTTCATCAGCCGGATATACATCATTGAACCAAACCCTGCAAAGCGACATAGGATATCTGAGCACTAAGAACCGCCAAGCTTTCTGGCGGGTAAAAATACCGCAAAGGCAATGGATATAGGCATGGACAAGCTTTAGACCTTAGCCCTTGGCATTGAGCGTTTCAGTCCGCAAGTGCGCCACTGTGGCGGGCGCTGAATGGTTGACGCTTGTGATATGATGTCGATGTGCATGTCATCGTCAGCGTTGCAAGGAAGTTAGGTGAACTACGAAGTATTGAGGTTGCAAGCCGTGGCTCAGGGAGAAGACCACTAAGACTTCATATACGACGGGAATAAAACGGCATTGAGACCATTGAGACAATAGCGGTGAATAGAGAGAGGGTGTGGCCCCATTGGGGAGATAAAGTGAGCACCGGAATCGCTGAACAAGTGCCGTTGAGATGAGGCTAACGAGGGGAGAGTGCATGCCATGTAAGAGCTTGATGCAAGGCGACGACATCAAAACTACCGCTTACTGCGTAGAAATAGAAAGCAGCTAAAACAGTCGGACCGTAGCGTATGACGCAGAGGAAGACAAGGATTGAATGGGTTTGATACGCACGGAGTACTCCGTAGATATAGTTACATCCAATATGAAACGAGTGCGAGCCGTCAACTTTACGATTCAGGTATCTCTAACCTTACACCCTTCAACCGCATCCCTTCGTTTCTCCATTCGAATCTTCACGCACGGTTCAACAACATCGCGACATCTGCAAAAATAAAAACTTCCCCATGGCAGTTTCGAAAAGGTTTGATTCTATTTCGTGTTCAACTAATTATTAATCAACTTTCCAGTAATCTCGCCATCCATAGATCCCACAATCCCATCCTCCGCAATCCATACTTTACAACATCACAATCCCAAAGACACCAACAGTAACAGCAACAACACCCTGCGCAACGCCCCTCACACCCGCACCATTGTTGATAGGCGACAACTTCGCGCTCGGCATATTAGAAGTTGTAATATTATTACTCCTAGTCGCAGTCGCGTTCCCATTGACAACGCTCGCGACAGTGTACATAAAAGTCCCCATCGTAGTCTGAGGGATGGAAATGTTCGAAGAAGCCGTAACCGTCCTATGATGCCAGATACGTACGGAAAGGCGGCAATCGCACTATGGATGCTAGGAACATTCGAAGAATGCGAAGGCACAAACGCATAGTTTGGCTCAACAGCGCGGCAGACGAATCCAGGAGCCACAGCCGCGAGGGCGAGAACAGCGGAGGATTTTATTGCATGGGCATTCGGATTTAAGCTTAGTCCGGAATGGACAAGCGAGTGGCTGCGACAATGACGGGTCGCGTGGGTGGCTGTGTATCAAGAACAGCGAGCGAGCGAGAGAGAGCGAGAGAGATGGACAAGGACGATGAGAATTCACAATACAAGAATATTATTCGGCAATATTGATAACCATCAACCAGACAAACCATTCCACACGCATCCTCTATCCTCAACGTTGGCTCCAACATCGAAATCAGCAATAGCATCAGCACACCCAGCAGCGTTCCAGCACTGACGCATACATACACGACCCATCCTACCTCCCCAGTTTCCAAGCAGGCAGCCCTCATTCAAATACAAGAGATCAAATCACCAGTCCCGTATCGCCAGAAGGACAGCTAAATAGAAGCGTGGGTGTAGCGGGTATGGTATAGCGGGTAGGATGTCCGCGACTGAGGACCAGATGAAAAATCTACGAATGTGCTGCTTTATAGATTGCGTCAGCGGGCTTTTGGTTACAATACCTATGTACGGAGTATATAGGAGATTCGTAGCCTCTGCCCCTCCTTCTCCCAGGCATCCAGGGTCACTGCGCTACTACTTATACCCTGTACCATAACGACGCATATTTTGACTTCGCGCTTAACACACTCTCTCCGCTCCACCCTAAGCCATCACCCTCGCAGCGATAACGATGTAACACAAAACCCATCACGATGCTGAGCTCCCGGTACCTGGGAACCTGTCACAAAGTAGTCAGTCGAGCAAGAAGCATGCACCCACCATGTACATCATTTAGCATATAAGCTATAGATAGTGTACATACTACATGCATGTTCAAAAAAGCCAACGTGAAATGCTTAGTTTTAATGGATATAACTGGCTGTATGGAGTATGTTATAATACATATTACGGCATCGATACTTGTGCCTGAATTAGGATGTGGGTGGTCCGTGTAGGAAATCATCTACAATACGTTGCCGTATTATATCTAGTGTAGATAGAAGATATCGACGCAAAAGACACTCGATTCAAAATCTACAGGGTCTGATCGTAAACTGACCGAGACTGTGCAAAAAGGCCCGTTTGGTAGACTAGATCATCCGCGTCGAGGTATTGTGACTGGGTAACAGATACTCTGTATAAATGCCACATACAACATCTACATGGTTGTCACTCGAGTCCATCAGTGCCTTCACGTCAACACCCAGGCACCAACCAGCCAAGAATCGCAACCAAGAAACACCCATGGCTTTTTCCAGATGACCGTGGGGGCGCCCCGAAGAAAAGCATCCATGGGAAAAAACACAAGAGTTTTGATAGATTGAAAAACACTCATCGATAAACACGACGGGCATATACTACTAGAACACCAATAGCACACTATGGATACTATACTTACAAAAGCAGCCTAGTCCCAAACGCTATCAAACAAGCATGCAGATACAAGTTCAATACTCGACGAAACATTCTTCTCGTCACTCCTACATTCATCCACCTAGTCCAGATCGACCACCCAGCCCATGCATATATCTAAAGCATACAATCATCTCGTAAGAAACGTCGGAAATCGTATCGACCATCTCAGCCAAAGAATCTAGGGTTCGTTAGGTGAATATTTCCATGCGCTGACCGTATTCCTTCTTCCTTTACCAACTTCACGGCAACGCTAGCTTACAGCTTGCATTGCTCAAGATTGACGATCTAGAATGGATCAAGATCTCGCTTCTTCTAGCTCAAGCTCGAGCTGTCGGATGCGCTCATCTTTCTCGCGGTCGGAGCCTGATGGGCCTTGCTGGCCAAGTTTGGTCTTTAGCTGACCAACTTCGCGCATGAGGAGCGCAATCTGGTCAGATTGGTCCGACATAACCTGTCATACGGGTCAGGATAGGTGAAGACTATTATTAATGGTTTGTGCTTACCTGGGTTTGGCGCTCAAGCGTGCCCTTCTGTTCAGCAAGCACCGACTTGATATCAACCAAGACATCTTTGAGACCAGCTGCTGCTCCAGAAGAAGGGGTGGAAGAATGGGCAGGAGTGGATGCGGCAGGTGTCGGTTCAGATGGGGGAGGTGAAGCTTTCACGGACGAAGCAGGGGCAGGAGTTGGTTTAGTGGGTTCCTTAGCGATCACGGGACCTCGTGTCTTCTCCTCTTGTCGTGCAGTTGTAGCAGAAGGGCGCTCAACAGGTTTTGGCACCTCCTCGAAGCTACTGGCCTCGTCCGCGGAATCCGCCTCATCCTTGTCAGCGAACTTGGAAGCCTGAGATGCGAGTGAGGCTTTGTTGTCGTTCATCGTGGGGGGTGGGCTACGGATGGCGGGCTCGGGAGCAGGTGCGGGAGCTGGTTTCGAAGCCGCTTTCGGTGGTTCGGCGGTGACCGGTGTTGAAACCTTTGGAGGCTTGTACTCTGACTTGACCTCCTCAGGCTCCTGGCCTTCGTAAACGCTCTCGAGCGATATTTTAGGAGGCAACGCAGTCTTGCCGTCAAACCACTCGGATCCAGACACGCCAGGTCTGATGCCTGTAGTCGGCGGGTAGATGTCGCTCTGGAACATCTCCGCTCTACGGGGCACGATGAAGGACACGGGCTGGATGTAGCTATCGTTGACCGTCTTGAAGCAGCGGAGGACCTCGTTGTCATGCAGATTGACACCACGCTTGGGCATGAAGGCCACACCGCGCTGGGGCTCAGCCGACTTGTATTCGGACAGGTATTCGAACTTGTCGTTCTCGTATTCAAAGTAACGGATATTTCCATCGCCCTTCCCGGCGAGGTACAAGCACTGTGTTCCATCGTCCCAAAAGGGCATGCATACACCGGAAATCGAATCCAAGGTAGAGAAGCCGCCAATAGGTCCTTTGCTCGGCTCGCGGGCATCCCAGAGGGCCAACTGACGGTCGCTCATCCGGGAGAAGCCCGTGGTCGCGATACGGTCGTGTTCGCCCAGCCAGACGGCGCGGCTGTTCTTCGCGCCCTCGTGGCCAGGGACCTCGTACGCGGGAGCTTCCTGGCGCACATCCCACACGCGGAGCTTCTTGTCGCGGCTGGTGGTGACGAGCAGCGAGCCCTCGGCGTTCCAACACAGCGACTGCACAATGTCCTTGTGCTTCAAGGCTAGCTTCGCCTGCCCGGCCTCCACGTCCCACAGCTTCACGCTGTAGTCGCCAGAGGCGGAGGCGAGCACGTTCTCGGCGGCGGGGTTGAACAGGACATGGCCAACTTTTCGCAGGTGGCCAGTAAGCTTAAGGGCGGGCGAGACGTCGGCGGGCTCTTCGGCGTCGGTGTGCAGCGAGAAGCCCTCGGGGACCTTCCACACAAAAACTTTGCCGTCGTCGGAGGCGGAGGCAATGAGCGAGTCGTTGAAGGGGCTCCAGTCGGTGTCGAGAACAGCGGAGGTGTGGCCGCGGAAAAGGGGTATCTGCTCGGGCACACGACCCTTCTCGTTGATAGGGATGACGGCGAAAGCGCCACCGCCCGCGGACTCCCAATTGACGGCAACGTATTCGGGGTTTGCCTTGACTAGATTGGTGTCCCAGGCATTTCTGGAGATGCGCAGGTTATCATAGCATTGCTCCTTCTTAGAGCTCTGTCCGTAGACGTGGCCTGCGCAATTCCGTTGTCAGTAGCAGTAGCCGCGCCGGAGGAGCTGAAGCTACTCACGGTACTTGGAAGATCTCACGAAGCGGCCGGCCATTTCTCGATGCGGGCGCTGCAGTTGATTATGGTGGGGATGGATGTGTCCGACTGCTCTCGGTGCCCCTGAGCTTGGGTTATTAGTTTGAGGCGCGAGGATACGTGATATTATGTGGGCGCAGATGTTGTCGCGGTTTCGCATCCGTGGACCTGTTTCAATGCACCCTGCTGTGTCTTGGCAACGCACCCCGGCCAGCCCCACTTCTACACCTGTATACATATCTAGTACAATACGAAGTATCTACCTAGTATTACATGGCATCTTCTTCATAGTACAGGTTTACTAGTGATGCTTTTGACATGAACGTTCAAAGGGAAAACGAGTACATGACCGTAGGCCCTCGTCTTGACCAATGGCACTATCGAACTGAGACTCTTTACATTCACCTCATCCCAAGATATCCAAACTCACTACAGAGACGTTTCGTGAAAGCGATATACCTTTCGTACAGCATTTGCAAAATGTAACAAACGGGAATCCAAGTAAACCCCTGCATGCGATGTCGATACAACGAATAACTCGCAAGCCCATACAGAGACTCCGAACACCTCTTCTCCCTCCGTCTATCCCTCGATCTACCCATCCAATCCCTACTCCTCTCCCTGCTTGGAACAAACGACACGCTCACCAATCCCCCCAGCCATCCTCCTCCTTCTTCCCCTTCTTAACCGCACTCGTGCCAATCCCACTCGGCTTCTTGCTCGCCGCACTCCCGCCCCCACCGCCCAGCAAACTCCCCGTTTCCTTCGGCGGCGCGCCAAACTCGTCCCAAAAGTCCGCCTTGTCCTTGCCTGGACCTTTGGGCGTCTCGCCAAACGAGTCCCAGAAGTCCTGCTTGTCGCGCGGGACCGCCTGGTACTGGTGGTTGGAGGACGTGGTGGGGTCGACGAAGCGGTTGATGGCGCCGCCCGCAGCAGTAGCACCAGTTTGAATACCCTGACCAACAACGGCGGCCGTGTTACGGGCTTGCGAGGCGATGTCGGCTTCGGCGAGCTGTTTTGTTATAGTTAGTATAAGACAATAGTTGAAACACGTCATTGCAGCTTAGAGCACTGGAGAATAAGATCATACCTTTGCCATGCCCGGTTTAACCCAACCTTCATACCCCGTCTTGCCTGCCTTACTAACACTGGCCCCGAGCCATCCAAACCCCTTGGTCAACGCGCCAACCGGGTCTTTCTGGAAATCGTCCAGCGCGGGCGGTTTATCGAACTCGTCGTCCTTTTTCCAGTGGTCGGGTTCACTTCCAAAGCCGCCGTATTTGCCCCCCTGATTCGGCGCTACATCGTCAGGTCGGTTCGCGTTCTCACTCCCCATGCGCGAGAAATACGCTTCGTTCTTTGCTTTCTGTGACATGGCATTTGTGCCGAGGGCGGGCGATCCAGAACGCATCGTGGCGTCGTTACTCCGGGTTCTGCTCAGGGGTGTCTGACTTCTGCTCTCCGGTCCACTCGCTCTCCCGCTCAATGGTCCTCCACCCGCAGCACCCCCGAATGCACCCTCCTTCTTCGCCACCCGCTTTGGCAGAGTGCTCTTATCGAACTCTCTTCCCTCAACCTTGCAGCTCAGCCTCTCCTTCCATTCATCACCCGCCTCGGAATCGTAACGTTCCTGTATCGACGAAGCGTCGAAAGTGCGCCCCTCCTTCGTGTTCGACGCGTGGGTGTTGAAGAAGTCCTGGAAGGGCTTGTTGCCGCCGACGGCCATGCGCGCGAGTTCGGCGCCTTTGAAGGCGTCCATGGTTATGCTGCGGATGAAGGAGATGTGTACGCCCAGACCACGGTGGACACCAGAGCACGAGAGGCACATGAAAATGCCGAGTTTGGGAGAGGCCTGTTGCAGATGTACTCAGCATGGATCCTGCAGCGGGTGGGAAGAAAGGGTGTGGTGGGGCGTACCCATTGCGGACTCGGTGCATTGCAGTCGACACATTTGTTGTTGTCGTTCGTCTTTTGTATCTCAAGCAGCTGTACACACAGTTAGCCTCTCTTCTACCTTCTCTCGTGCTCTCCCTCCATCCCATCTCTTTCGTAATAGTCCTCCTGTGTCGCTATACGATCCCCCCGTTCACCCTGAAGAAAGCGCGCGCGCACCCACCTTACTCCTCGTCTCCGGATCCACCTCCCACATTTTCCCACTCATCGTGAATAAGCAATCAGAAGATATGCGCGACTGGCCAGGCGCGAGATTCCAACAGAAGAAGAGACAGTCAGCGGGGGCGGCGATAGATGGCGGCTACGGGGTTGTTGTTGAAGCTGGGAACCGGCGTCTTGAAATAGCGCACTCGGGTTTGTAGTTTCGAGTTTCGAGGGGCTGTAACTACGGAGCCCACCAACGTCAGAACGTGCAAGGTGGCCGGCCGAGCTTGAGCCCCGTGCGTATCATTTCTGAATGTCTCTCCAGTCAACCCTGGAATCGAGACATGGTAGTGAACTGTGCCAAACAACACTTGGTCATTTTATCCAGTCGTGAAATCGGCAACACACATGAGTGATTGGAAGACGCCTCTGAACGCAGAAATCTACTTTCAATTTCGAGAAATATTACTTTCACCAGGCATTGCGACCCAGAAAAGTCGGCAAACCCTTCAATGCCACTGCTGTTGCTCCTACGGAGTACTGCTTCTACTACTACTACTGGTACTACTATTGTTATGCACGACTTGAGGCCATTGCAATCCTCCGGCCCAATCCAACTCAGAGTATCACCACCCCTGGACAACGAATGGTGGACTATACCTCTTTGCATCCTTCTCGCGGCGTGCCACGGGTCACCCAAATGACCAGGGTGCCTTCCCAACCGTATGTACGTGACAGCATTACAGGAATAGTTGAGGTAAAATGTACAATGAAGCGCCATTAGACTTGAATAGCTGCAATGAAGAGAGATATAACTTGGAATAAGCCGAGGAGCGAGGAATTGCTTCTCAAAAAAACGCCTTGCGCCAATGCTAAATATGTACCGAGGGATGAGGCCTGTTGCTGACGCCCGAAGATGTATGACCAAAGTGTGTTCGTGGTCTCATGAAAGAGAGGTGAAATCCAACTGAAATTAGAGGTCTGCGACAAGGAAAGCGCGAAAGATGAGACGGTGGGAAGCTGGGGACGCGATTGTATGTTGAGCTTGATGTCGGAGCCCTAGCAGAGCTTTACACTGCACGTCAAATGATCAATCTCACGGATCGGGATTCCGGACCTAGCATAAGTTAGCGAAACTGCCAAACTTGGGATGAGAATCACTTGCGTTTAGAGTGCGATTGTAATCGCGGCTATCGTCTATCGTGCCAACGCTGCCTGTGCTCGAGTTCTCGAAGACAAACAGGGCATTCGGGTTGAGCCGTTGATCCGTCATATGCCTACTACCTCGACGATCTGAGACTGATATGGGGCTGATTGATTCTTGGTCCAGGTTCCTGCTTTGACGAGAAGTCGAGACGTTGGTGACAATGGGAGGGGGATAGGTCTTTTTTTCCGTTCGTAGCAGCCCGGACCTACTCAGGGTACTGACGTTTCGATGCACTCCGTTCTCATCGTCGTTTTCGACGGGTTGTTTCCGCCGTCGAAAGAGTACGAAAACGGCAACGCCTGCAACTGCGGCAAGTCCAAAGAACCCGCCTACAGCACCACCGATGATAGCCCCTTTGCTACTGCCCTGGTCCTGATGTTGGATTGGTTGCGCGGATGGGGTCGTGATGATCGTCTCGGTCGAAGTTACGCCACTTTGGGTCAGGGTGCGGGTGGACGTCTGTGGGGTAGTAGGCGCTGGGGTCGACGTTTGAAAAGTGGTGGATAAGGTAGATGCCGAAGACTTTACTCAGTGTTAGTCAAAGTCCCTCAGTAGCATAGGACAAGACGTCAAGAGAATGGAAGGGAAAATAGGATGAAATACAGGAGTTCGGGTAAACGTGACCTCTTCAGGCTTGCCAATCAACGTCTGAGAGACTCTTTCTGGCGCCTGGCTTGTCCGCGTAGCAGAATCTGAGCTTGGGGATGCCAGTGCCGGCTACATCAAGTCAAAAGCGGCTCGAAGAAGATTAGGAGCGCATAATGCCAGATACAAATAGAGAGATGACGGGGTGAAAGAATATAAAAGACTCGCGGAATAAACAATACTCGGAGACAAAGAAAAGTTCCACTGACAGTTGTCGCCCTCAAAGGTGTCGAGGTTGAGACAGCGATGGAAGTCGGACTCACTTTGGAGGTAGATGTAGGCTTAGAGGCACCCTGGGTGCCGGATGGCGAGACGCCACCGACTCCCTTGATGTAGATGTAGTATTTCCTAGCCTCATTTCCGCACTTTTCCGACGGGTAGCCAAAACAATCATCACTACACTCGCCCGTGCGCTGCAGACCGTCTCCAGGAGCATAGTCAGAGCACCAGCAGCTCTTCCCGAGGATGACGGCGAAGGCGGAGGACCTACACCGGTCTGTGCACCAGCCATTGGATTGGAAATCGTCGGTCACTGCAAGCGTTAGCTATGGAAACCAAACAACAAGGGCTGTACCCACTGGCATTGCCTTTGGCGGTATTCTGCGTTGCGCAGTAATCGACTTGGAACCCGTCGGCGCTGACCGGGATAGCGAACAGCAGCAGTCCCAGTAAGACGAGGAGCCCCGCAAAGGGAATCCTCGTTCTGCGATCCATATCCCTGAATGTTTGAGGCTTCGGGCGTGGGGGCTCAGTAAGAAAGAAATGGTGTCTAGGCACAAACTACTGTGCAAACAATTATTTCGATAGGGGGGGGGGGGAGAGGTATACGGCGATGTGTATTCAGCAGCGAGTGACGGGTATGGTGACGGGCCGAAGTGACGGGGCGGCAAGGATTAAAGAGGCGAGGGTGGAAGAGAGGGTCGGTAGCAATGGAAGCTGTCGTTTACGGTGGGTCGCTGCCGGATATCGTGGCCCGATGGTGTTGCAGTCAAGCAGCGATGCCGAGGACTGAGGACCGGAGACTCAACCTACACAGGGCAGAGGCGTATTAGCATTGCATTGTGCTTGTTGGCGGCGAGGACAACAGGTGCTGTCGACGGCAAGGTGGAGCGGCGGCGGCACGAGCGAGAGGGAGGGGGGCGAGAAGGGGAGGGGTGGAATGTCAAGGTGAGGAACAAAATGGGGAGCGGAAGCCCAGCGCGCTAGTAAAAGTCGTGGTAGGAGGGAGGTGCTCGGCTTCACCATGGGAGGCAAACTGGGCATGCACACACACTTACTTGGCTGGTCTGGTGTCGGAAGCACAGGCGCCCACCCCCCTCCGTGCTGCGTTGGACCGGCGACGACCTCAATTGAGGGCAAGCAACGGCAGAAGCAGAAGCAGCAGCAGCAGCAGCAGCAGCAGCAGAAAGAGATAGGAATTTGCGGACGCGTTCTGTTGGACCAGCGTTTGATCTGATATTCAGGCTGTTTCCAGACAAGCCAACTGTGGTTCAGATAATGGGCCTCTCTAGATTACAAGTCGAAGTCCTAATGTGCAGGGCTGCTCGGCACACCTCAGTTCATGACGTGCATGAGCGTGAACGGCAGCGTGAAGGTGGACAGCGAGCAGTGGACCCGCTTTAGGCTGTGTCGTCGGCCGTCGATATGGCAGTGGAGTTGATTGTTGGACGAATCCTCTCTTCGTACGAAGGGATCCTGGTCGTCTTTGCCTCCGGACCTTGGTCCGTTCCCTGTCTTTTCTCTCTGGAACGACCGTTCGATAGCGCGGGAAAGGGAATCTCCTGTTTAAGCCCAGAAACAGAAAGCGAGTGGCGGGGAAACGGATGGCGAAAGAAAGGAACAAAGCGAGTGTGTGGTGGAGCGAAGTGAAAACAAGAAGGTCCAAAGAATGCGAGAGGATCCAGCGTCCAACAGGATGTTTATTCGACTTGCTGATCACTGATCACCTGCGCATGGGTAGCTTTAGTTCGGTGTCGGTCGGTCGTTCACTCGTATCGCTGACAAGGAAGTGCGTATCTGGCTGGAGTATCGATCTGAGGCCAAAACCTACCACACCTCGAGCTGGATGCGGGCGTGCCAGTACGGAGTATTGTATTGATTCTTGCCAGGATCTTCTAGATGGGACGAGGAGGGAAAAGGCGCGATCAGCTCAATATTGTATTGGGCCGCGCCGTCGTCAGCAAACCGCATAGAAACTGTCTATGTATTACTCCGTACATTCTGTGTATCCGTTATGTCCATCCATCTGACCATGCATCGCATCCGCCGTCGCCGTCCCCCGCCCGTGCGTGCGGACCGGAGTGCTACAACACCAAGAATCACATCTTCACAACCAGACAATCTCGTCAGCGGCTCCTAATTACGTGGAGGCGCTCGATGGCGTGCGCACCGTTTCAAGCTGCGAATCTGCGCGCGACACGACGCCCGCTGGCCACCACCAAAGCCCTATCAAGCACCACTGCTCGTCAACCGCTCATTGAGCGATCTTCAACTCCGAAACACATCTCCCATTCCACATCTCCTATCCAAAGACATCCAACCATGGCATTCGCGCCTTTCCCAGGTGTGAGAGATAATCCCCCCCAACACCATCTCATTTGCCTACACTCCCTCCGTCTGCATACCCCTTTCGGCCCGAACATTCTTCGCAAACAATCCCAACGCCAGTGCCTCGAGTTTCAGCAGCTTCACCGTGCCACCCTTATCCATACACAAATCATCTCCACCCACGATTCCAAGACTCGGCGCTAAAACAGACAGTCGAGTGCCCATCTATTGTAATTAATTATTGGTACTATTATGCCCGCGTTCTGTAAATCGACTAGCGCAATCGACATCAAAAGGTCCGACGTCAGCTATTGTACTTCGTATAGTTAATATGTAATGACAAGGGCCTACATTGGCGCCGTCTAAGCCTCCAATTGCACGATCGGCAGGGGTCTTGCGGTATGAAGACGTGAGAAATGAGGATGTTCGGCGGTACAAATATCGCTTGGTCGATAACAGAGAATTGTCGTCATGGCTGTTTTACTATGGATACTCCTATGTCCACATGCTATCATAGGGTGTGCGTTAGACGTGTGTTGATTGGCCTCGAAATTTTCTTCAAATGGATTTCAAACGGATCATGGCTGCTGATAAGATATATTGTTGAGGCGCATAAGACGAGCGTTGGGATGCGAAAGGTGGTTTGTTTTTTCTTTCCGACTAGCAACCCCTAGCTTGACATGCCATTCTGTGCCTGTAAAATCGCCATGCTACAATAATCTCAATCCACCGCAATTCCAGTCTGAGCCTGCCAGAAACACACTATGTGGGTCGTAATATGAGGATCAGGGTCCTTGATATCTACATACTATACGAATACGCAAGATGAAACTCCATGCTCGACCTACAGCTTAGATTTCTTCGCGCCGGCTACACCGGTCACTGTTTGGCCAGAGAGCAGGAAGTCGGGATACTTGAAGGAACCTTTGTCTATGCTGCTAATGTGCCATTGACCACCGTCGACTACGTGGACAGTCAGTCGCGTCGCATATGTCGGGGGTCTGAGATGAGATACTTACCAACAATGGCCTCTCCATTTACATAGTTACCAGCATCCGAGAAAAGATAGACCGTCGCGTCCGCAATTTCCTTCACCGTCCCCATTCTCTGGAGGGGAATCTCACTGGAGTTCTTTCCACGACCCTCGCCCGTTGAAAGACGTTTCATACCCTCTGTGTCCCGAATAGGACCAGGCGCAATCACATTCGAAGTGATGCCCCTCGGCCCTTGTTCGATCGCGGTTGATACAGACATGGCATCCACGCCCGCCTTCGCGATGGAGACATGGCTCTGTAGAGGCGTACCTGCATAATGTAGGGTTGCACTGACAAAGATAATACGGCCTCCAGTTCCGTTTTGCGGGCGGGTCTTGCCGTCCGTCTTGTGTTTCTGCGCCGACTCGACCAGGTATGGTAGCGTAGCTTTGAGCGTGTTATATGAGCCCAGGACATCAATATCCATGACTGACTTCAACGCATTTGTCGACAACTGTTCAATGGACGCTAAGAAATTCCCCGCAGCTCCGGCACTACTCACTCCCATATCAGCAACCACATCTCACGTCTAGGCCTTCAAGGAGAAAGGGGGAGTTGCAGTCCACTCACATCACAAAGTCAATGGACCCAAGCTCCTTTACGCATCGCTCTGCCGCAGCAACCAGCGCGTCAGGTTTCCTTACATCCACGGCTCCCAAGCCTATCACCTTTGCGCCTTTCCGCACAGTCGCGATGTCCTTTGCGGCCTTCTCCGTTTTCTCAACATTACGGCCAATGATACAGGCGTTGGCTCCGAGATGCACGAGGGCGCGGACCTGGGCGGAACAGATGGAGCCGGCTCCTCCGGTACAGAAGAGGACTTTGTTTTCTGGACATTATTTGCTGTTAGTTTGAGCTTTGTGTAGTCTATACTCCACGGTGTTGGGGAGCCGCAACACCATCGTGGCTCAGGGGGAGTCAACACGACAGTGGTACGCTTTGTTGGTATGAGCCAAGCGCATATATTGAAGAGAGGGAAGCGTACCAAAGATGCCTTCCCTCCATACATCACTAACGTACTCATACTTCTCGAGAGACATGGTTGCGGTCGTCTCAAGGTATTCGGCGCTGGCGGAGGACTAGACAACAAGCAGTTGAAGGTTTAGTGGAATGGATGTTAATGGATTGAATTCTCGCGCTGGAAGAGGCGGACGCAGCGATATATGCAAAAGTATTCACCAAGGATGATCGCGCGATTGAAGGTTCCGTATGCCATTCCGTTGAGGGATGGACCGACTGCCGAGGCTCAATTTTGTGGATTAGTGTATGATTACTAGACAGCGCCCAAGTGCTTGGGCAGAGAAGACAGCGATCAATAAGAACAGTCACCACAGCAAAACTACTTTCCAAAGTACCGTGGTATCGAACCCACGATGCACAGTAGATAGCAGAACACACGGTGGCCATGACACGTGACATATATGCAAGATGGAAGAACCTTGAACATGGCAAGCCCAGGGAGCTTGGGCCATGCACGCTTGTCCCAAAAGATGGCCCCGCATCACGTGCAGCTGCCAGCTCAGCTCCGATCGAATCAGCCAGACGTCAAACTGCATGACATCGCAGCCTTGCTTTGCCGCGCAAGCTCCAACACCCAACCGATCGCTTCCACACTACGCTTCCCGCTCGCCATTGAGTCCACCGAAATCATCATGGCGAACGGCTCCGTCTCAGTTTGCAAATTCATAGGCACGATAAGTCTGGGTCTGCTCACGGTATGTCTCCAGAAGATAGGCGCCGCCACCCGCACCTTACGCACTCCCCGACAGTCCCCCGCTATGCGTGCGCTGTAGACCCGCTGAGATAATGCCGCGTTGAAGGTTGAGTCTCTATGGAGTTATTTGGGACTAATGATGAACACAGGGAGTCTCAGCATCACTTTCAACTCTCGCCCTCCCCTCCCTCCTCACGCTCCCCACCGCCGTCCACGCCCGCTCAACACTAACCTATCTATCAACGAAATCACGCCTCCTTACCTCATATTTACGCCACATTACCACCTTCACTCTCTTCTCCGCATACCTTCTCTCGCCGCGGCGATTCCGCCACCCGTACCTGCTCTACACATCGATCTTGACGTTCGTGTCGGGCTATGGCATCGACTATTCAATTGCGTTGAAGACAGGCGTTAGTGAACGGAGGGGAGAAATCGAGCTCGAGGCCCAGGGCGACGATGTTAATGGCGAGCAGGTTAGGCGGGCGGTGGAGCGGATGAGGTTGGGTGAGGGCATTAGGGCGGGGGTGGCGGGGTTAGGGTTTATGATGGGTGTTGTGGGGTTGTGGGGAGATGGTGCGTAAGGATGAAGGTGTAGAGGTGCATTGAAGGCAGGGATCGAGTCCGGCTACTGGTTCTCACCTCCACGATTGTGGGTTCGAAGGAGACGAATCCTTGGATTCTCATCGAGCAATTGATGGTGTGGTTCATGCCTTGGCTCTTGGTTGATGATGACCGATTTGTGTCGGTTTTGTGTGTGGTATATTGAAAACCCCTCCTGTCTTTGTAAACTTTGCTTTGCGTAGCGATACAATCAACTCTCTATTATTGTCATACGCGCTGTTGCTGGCTTTTCAACGTCGACAATCTGCGATTTCGCAATGGCTGGGAATGCAAGTTCACCAAGAGTGGTCGTTGGAAGTATTTGCCACATTTACGTTCTGTCAAGATTATAGGTATTGTAGGGGTCAAAGTTAAGAGTATAGACGTGGAATTGGGGTCAACTTGATGATAAGGTGGGTAGTTGTTGATAATCAGGTGATGGAGGTTAAGTTTGGTTGCGTGGATAATGCAGGAGTACATATTGGGATGATTACTTGTTCGACTTGCGTTCCTTCGTCTCTGAACGATAAGAGGTTAGTCAGAGAGGGCGCGGAAGAAGGTATTGCAAATGGATGAGAGCTGTATTGGATTAGGGGGAATTTACCCTGTATAGAGGGGTACTTTCTATGTACATGTGCGTGTAGGTTAGATGTGACACGATACTATCGTAGACCTTTTAGGTACGTATATGTATAGGTGCTTTTCTATGATTATGACCTAATGTGAGGTCTTCACTTTGTCGCTCTTTGTGAAAAGAATACGTCACGTGATACTGTTTACTGACTAATCGAATAACTCACCTTGCAATTGGTCAACTCGCTAACTAATTAACGTTTAGGGATGGCTAGCCTTTGAGTATCTCGCTGCGCATGTCTAACTGTGATCCTATCATGATTAATAGGATGGTTACGTTGCTTCAAGCTGTTTGCAGATGGAACGAGCTTCGTAGAATGATAAGCCTTCGATGCTAGGTCTATGGACTTGGCGGTTGAGCTTGACATACATTGGCCTTGCAGTGTATTACTTCTTTTCGTATATTCTGCAAGGAATAACAGATATTCAAGAAAAGGACGCAATAGAGTGAGGCAATGTGGTAGGTCTTCGCGTCAGTAAAGTACAGTTGTACTGGTTAATATATACGGAGCAAGGAGGGGCAAAGATCATATTGATCAGTTGCCTTTTATCAGCCTTGCGCCCCAAATACGTGTCAATACATGATTGGAGTGGGAAGAGCCTACGGAGTACTATTTTCATTGTAATCAAGGACTATCTCTCCAACCTTTTCATTCATTACTTCTTTTCGATTGCTCCGACATTCAATCGTCTCACTTGAATACATAATCCAGGCGCATTCTTGATAAGAGAAGACAAGACCCAAAACAAGAATATGAGCCTCACGATCTCTCATTCGGTTCATTTTTCGAATTTATGGACCAGAGTAGCCACCATCCCTCCGGGGACCTCCCACAGCCCCTAGGGACGTACGAAAACGACTCAGTGGCCCTAGAAACGGCAATCAACACACCCCTTCCAGGTAGTCCAACCTTGTCATCTATTCCAAATCGCACTCTAGGCGACAACCCAGCAGAAGCCCCAGAGAGTGCCCATAGCCTGCAATCTCCAGACGAAAGAGAAGTCGATTTTTTCAGAGAGGTTGTATACCTTCTGGGAAATGAAAATAAATCGTTCGCTTTCCTTGACCGTCACACAACACACCACCGTGCTTCCTCTGGAACTATCAAGATACTAGACATGGACAAATTCGGAACCAGACAGGAACCCCGAGAGATTTCAACCGAGCAAGACCAGGATGCGATATTACAACAACTAAAGATGGAATTTGAGAAGCCTGATAGCAGCACCACAGCGAAAGTGTTCATATGTGAGGACTTGTGCCCAAAAGTCATTCACAGCCTCTGGAATGTCTTCAAGCATCCATCCCCAGAAATATTTTCCGATTATCTGAATTCTTCCAGAGGAACGGAGGTCTTTACTAGGAGCCATGAATTGTCCGTAGACTATCTATTCCCATTGGATTATTCCTATCTCTCATGGTCCCGTAGCGGCACCCATGTGGTTGGATATCCTAGTACCGCGACGCTTGCAAAGCTAGCGCACTTCGGGTCTTGGAGTCCTGTCAAACGGGAACGCATCATGTATAGTGAACGCTGGCCTCGGATCGCAAGACTTTGCAATGACCATTCGGTATTGCTAGAAGCTAGCTTCAATGTTCTGCGGTATTCGTATTGCCTCATCACGGATGTGGGCGCTGAAGAAGGTGACCTTGCCACTGGTCTCCAGAATGAAAATGTAGCTGTGCATATTTTTCAAAAAGGCCCTGTGAAGCATTGTGAGTATAATCAGTCTGTATATATCGATGAGGCCAAGTTACAAAGTGCTTATCTGACTGATTCAACCCGAGTTTTTTAAGGTTTCATTCTACTTGATCCATTCCCTCGTATCAAAGTCCTACCCTTCGGTCCACACCAACCCTTCGACATTTCCGACTTAGGAAAAACAATCCTTTGTCCTGGCGGCGAGATCGCGGACCTTTATATCCCTTTCCGAATGCAGAGATACTCGGAAAAGGTCACGACAAGGTTGAAGTCTCGGGGAAGAAACGAATATCAGAATCCCACGGTGGAATGGACTCCTAACAACATAGTGGAAAAAGCAAGAGCATCCAGGAGGCCACATTCAACTTGTGAAGACCTCTTGATATCACTGCAGAGCTCGAATGTCCCGGATGATCAACCAAAAGATGGCTTGGAAAGACTGATGGGAGAATTATTATCTATCATCGCCATCGACATCATCGATTCAATGACCGTCATCTCAAATGCGCTTTTGGACATTACAAGTGCCTCACTGGATGACGTATTACTACAAGAAAATGCGAAACTATGGAGTGGGCAAATCGACGATCTTGAAAACAAGTCACACCTCCATGTCAACGACTTCGAGATCTTTATCGAAAGCCTCCCCATCTCTCCGCAGATGATCGAAAAACTCTCCACTTCGCTCCTAGCAGATATCCAAAGACAAGAAAAGATGCTCAAAGCAAAATTGACAAAAACCGGGGAAGCGGTTCGTGCCCGCATGTCTCTCCTGGAAAGTAAAAGAAGCATCGCTGAAGCGGAAAGCGTAACACGGCTTACAGAACTCGCCTTCATCTTCGTTCCTCTGACGTTTATTTCAAGCATTTTCAGCATGCAGGTCAAGGAGCTTTCGGAGGGGGTTCCTTTTACAACGTTCCTCGTCACAGCTTGTCTCGCGGTGATTCTAGTCTACGGACTGCGAACCTTCAGCCATAGTCAATTCGCCAAGTCTACCTCGGACCAGATCCGAAGCTATTCTACCAGTATTTCACGCCATGTGTCTTGGTATTTCAGACACACAGTCTCGTTTTCTATGACTCCCCTGCGGCAACTTCTCCGATGTTGGAGTGGGAGGACGCGATATATCATACTCCTTCTTCCGGTTGCGGTTACGTTGGTCCCAACAACGATTATATGGACGAAGAAGGAAGTGCAAAAGAGCTTGAGAACAACGGTAACTGTCGTTTCTGTTGTCCTGGGACTTCTCTTGCTCTTCATCGCTACTGTCATGTTGAGTAGACGAGTGAGAAGTTGCTTTCGGAAGCGCTCTAATCGCGCACAAGTATATTCATGGTGACTACCTATCGATGCTAGCGTGTATATTGGGTGTATTAAGTAGCTTGCTCTTACCTTTATACTGATAAAATAATTTTACCCTGCACGCTTTTCTGTCCATTGCATACAATTGAGCAGATAAGTCGCTTAAGCAGGTAACGAGTGCTACTTCCAAGGGTTTCCAAGTGGTCTAGTTCGAATAACATTGGTTGTGTTAGTTTCAACAACCACTAAATACATACCACAATCGTTTGTCCGTTTCACAGCAATCAGTTTGTAACCAAAAAACCATTGCCATTAGTAGCATTAATATAGATCAGATCTCTCCCATAGCAATACGTTGCATCTACTCAATTACGTAGCCATTACATTGCCAATCGAACGGAAAATTCATTCATAGAAAGCATACGATCTCTATGCCTCGCCCATATCTAACTGTAGCAATGTTGGACAATACGATAGACTGATTTTGGTAGATGGAATTTGCAATATCGTTAGATTGGCCGAGTGATGACACAGTACCTAGAAATGCTATCAGACCCGAACGCGTATGTGACGTAATTACACGATCACAATACCGTATGATACGGATGTATAAACCTTAGCTAAATAGACTACATGTAGGATATCGCTTCGACACTTTATAAACTGCCCCCCCCAGAAGTGGAATGGTGAGCTGTAAGCTGCCACGGATTGCCTGTCCAACGGCGGAAAAGATCCATCTTACGCATTCTAGAATCTTCAAAGCTTGCTCTCACTCTGGCCGCCCCTATTTGCCCTCCACCCACTCAATGTAGCGCCCCCATCAACCTCAAGCACATTACCTGTCTTCGCACCAAGTTAGCAAAATATAACAAGCAACGTCCTCCACTCCATCCCTTAGGAAGAATCAAAGTAAACGGCTATCAACTCACCATATGCCCACTCGCCGCCGAACTCAAAAACAACACCAAACCCCCGAAATCACTCGGTTTTCCAATCCTCCCAGTCGGCTGTCCAGCAACCAGCGTTTCCATATACTTATCGAGGCCAAAGCTCGTCATCCGCGAGGGGAAGACGCCGGGACAAATAACATTAACCATGATATTTTTGGGTGCGAGTTTAGAAGCCTGCATCTTTGTAAGATGTATACAAGCCGCTTTCGAGGGACCATCTACACGACAAGTCAGCACAGCACCAATCAATCCCACCAAGGATCGAGAACTTGGAAATGGAAGAAGAGGAAGAGAGAAAAATACATACAAGAAAACGTCCCCGTTCCCGGCGGCGACAAACCACCACTCTCCCCCGTCGTAACATCTACCGTCTGAATCCCCGCCATACTAGCAACATTAATCACCCTCGCCACGCCTCCCTCTCTAACCCCCCTTAAAAGCAACTCCTCCACCCCCACCGTAACATAGAAAATACTCTTTACATTCAACGCTATCAGCTTGTCCCATCCGCTCTCCGGAAAGTCATGATACTCGGCGCCCCAAGTTGCCCCCGTGTTATTTACCAGGACACTCAGCCTGTCGACGCGCTTGCTGACTTCAGCGCAGAGCGCCACGCAGCCGGCCTTGTCTTTGAGGTCGGCGACGATGTATTCGCATTTTCCGGGGCCGAGGGCGTTGAGGCGGGCGGTCGTGGCTTTTAGTTCGGGTTCTTTGCGGGAGGCGATGATGACGCGGGCGCCGTTTTGGACGAAGGCTTGGGCGGCCATTTCGCCGAGGCCGGTGGCACCGCCGGTGACGAGGGCGATGTGGTTCGCGAAGGAGAAGAGGGAGGGGACGGTGAGGTCGAAGGCGGAGGCGTTGTGGGCCATTTTTGTCTTTTGTTTGGAAGATACGGATGCGGATGTGTGGTCTTGGATGGGGAGGGATGCGTTGTGGGTGTGAGATTGTGGCCTTTGAGTGCTTTGAAGAAAGTTTAGTTATGATGATTACCAGTCAAATGTTTCCTTGGGGATCAATTGAGTTTCCAAAATGGGTGTTGGAAGTGATGTGGACTGTGATAACCCATCATTCTTCTCCTAGAGTTGACGAGGATAGCTCAATAGCGAACCTCGGTACATTTCATCACGACTCGCGCAGTGGGCGGGGTATAAGAACTTGCCGTTCCTCTCCCCCTGCAACGGCACTTGTCTATGAAATTGTACCTTGTATAAGCCATCAAATTCAATAGGAATGACACGAAGAGCTCTTCTACTCTTCATAGGTAGGAAAATGGTGCAAGAGTCATGGTTAAGTTGACGATGGGAGTGGGTGTGCAGCCATACTGGATCATCGCGTAACCACGTGACTACATCACCACAAGGTACATGCGCTTTAACAAGCATAATTCTACGTTGACGAACTGGGTATTCTTTTTCTGCGTCCTCACAGGGCAATGTTGTTCGATCCTCATCAGCTACAATGCCTATTCCTTCGCAGCCCTGGGTCTCAAACCCATCCATCTATCCGTCCATGCATGCATGCCTCCCGCCCAGACCGATCCTTTCATATGCCTGCTAAAAAAAATACCGGCCCTTGGTTCGAATACAAAGAACGCCCGTTGGAAGACCCCAAAGTCTATACATGTACAGCGTTCGCTAGTATCAACGAAGCACGAGGGAAGAGAAAGCAAAAGAAGTCGTGTCGTGCAATGTCCTCGCCATGTTCGAGAAAGTCAGCAACGCCAGGCTGTTCATGCAAGAAAAGGGAGTGGGTATGTTCGTGAAGCAAGGACGAATCAAGAAATGAGGACAAAAAATCTTTCAAAGAACAGGAACGACGAAAGACGCGAAAACAAGAGGGGAATGGCTTTTCTCGCTGTCACAAAAATCAGAAATACACGAAGATAGCCCACGCTAGGCTCCCACAGCTTGAGACCGTGGACCTGGGATATTTACTCGTTCAGTGCTGGAGTTTTCCCCGCCACTCGCAGCTCGACGCGGAGAATTGTGATCTCTCACAAGTGACTCCTTCAGGGTTTCTTCAGCAATCTCGCTCATCTCAGATGCTTTGTCGGAGTCGTTATCGTGATCTCCTTTACCGAGTGGTTGTTGGTAAGATGCAGGTGTGATGGTTTGAGACGATGCATGTCGTTGTTTTCGTGTGTCCGAGGGTGAAGGCCGAAGCGTATTATCGTCAGACTCTCTCGCTACAGGTGAAGATAAGATGGCAGTGTTATCGCTGATCACGCTCCCATCTCTTTCGTCGACCGAGCTCGTCTCATGCATAGCTTCTTGTGCCTGCTTTCGGATCTTGAGTCTCTCCTCTGCAGATATATTGTTCCAGTCCGGCCCGAACTGAATGACTGATGCTTTCTTCCCATGAACAGTGAAGCTTCCCTTCTTACGCGATAGTCCTTCACTTTCTTGAGTGTCGTCCGTTCGGATAGTCGACGCAGAATCCCGGGTTTTGTGCCCTCTACTGCCTCTCCGATGCGACAAGCTTCCGTGGGACTCACGAAGTGTTCGCTGCAGACTTCGTCTTACTTTGGAGCGTGATTCGGGTGATCCGGTCATTGCTACTGGTGGATGATCCGCGTCTGACTCAGAATCTTGATCCAGACGTAACCCATCCATGAAAGGTATCTCTGGCGTCCTGAATTCTACCTTGTCCCCTTCGATAGGAGGTGGTGTTGTGTATCGAGCGCTCGCAACGGAATCGTCATCTGAGCTGATAACTGTATCACCCAAGGTGGATGTTGAAGGACGAGGTTCGTGTGACGATAATCTAGGAGACTGGGCCGTTGAGCTGACTATAGAGGCGCGATGTGTTGAGGAGTGTGGACTAAGTGATAACGGTGGGAGGGTGAATTGGGCTGGTGCGATGTGTGGACTGGATTGGCGAGACGTTTCTGGGGGGGTTTTGAAGGTATCCTCGTCAAAGTCCGTGTCCCGTGATGATTTTGTTCCTGGTCGGGCGGTTGAACCTGCGGGAGAAAGCGGCGGTTTCATTGCGTTCGAGAGTGGGCTTGCTTTGGAGCTTAGTCGTGCGAGACTACTCATCTTTGAGGCTTTTGCGGCCTGTTGAGATGTCAGTTGCGGCTGTGACCCCGAGGATGCACGCTCCGTTCGTGTATGGCTGTCTGAAGCCGCTTGTTTCTCGTCTTCGAGTACTTGGGCCAGAATATCGCGATGGCATTTCATTCGCCAAATCTCAATACGCGCCCACTTGAGTTTTGCTGCGAGGCGGCCTGCCGCATGGATGACGAGTTCTCGCGATTTGGGTTGGATGGGTGCTAAGAGTTGGAGGTGGCGTGCATCTCTAAGACGAACTTCGAGTTGCTTGATCGATTCAGTGAGTCGCTCTTCCGAATCGGTTATCCGCAACTGCATCAGATCGCGTCGAGCCTTTTGTATTTGTTGCTGATATTCTTTGTCGATGGCGCCACTCCGATGGGACACATCCCCAGTCGGAGACGTCAGGGTCTTGGCAGAATGGGTTGAGTCGCCTCGGCGAATAGCCCGATTCCTTTGGCCATCATATAGGTTCCCGTATAAGCCTCGCGGTCGCACACCTAAAGTCTCGAAAGTCGCAGAATAGTTGATCATCGCTAGCCAATCGTTCAAGTCTTTTTCGCTGTCGGCTAAGAATGTCTCCTCGCCAACTTTTGAGAACACAACGAAAGCATTCTTGTGCTTCTTGTACGTATTGTCGACTAGTGCCACAGCTCCATCCATGGGAATCATGTGGTCTTGTTTGAATTCTTGCAATGGAGGATGAAAATGAACGGGTGCCGTGTCTCCGTTTTCCTGGTGATGGTCATGCTGCTTCATTAGATTCCCAGCCCAACTCGAGTTCCGGAACAGAGAAAGTCCGGATCGAGTGAGCACTGCCCCCCAGCCCTGCCATGGAGACCTCGTCTTTTTCCGTTTGGCATTTTTTCTCCATAAGATCCCAACCTTGGTCACGGGCATTTCTACGATACCGACCGAGGTCTCCTGAGGGTTGTCTTGGGCATCCTGTGACATGAAGGCTTCCGGTCGTGAACGTGAGGAAACAATCTGAATGATTCCATATCTCGAAAATGATTTCCAAAGAAGCTTCGTATCAAGTGTAGGTGTGGTGCCGAGGTAGTTGTAGGGGTCGTCTAGGTTCATCACGTCCTTGATGTTCGGACGAAGAATATCCAGCTTCCCTTCGAGAATGATGGTGTATGGATCGATGGGTTCGCGAGAAGCCTTCTTCACCGGGTCGTTGTTCAATGGACCTTTGAGAACAGCAGTTCGTTTGGTTCGCTTGGATGATAGACTCTTGAAGTCGACTTCGTCTTCGATGTGGATAAAAGGGGTGTATATAACGTTGTCATAAAAGCATCCAAGCACATCCTCCGAGACGCCTTCACAGGAAGAATTTTTGATATAATCGACTCGCTGCATCTTTCGTTTGTTATTCTTATTAAAGAAGTCCGTATGCAGGATGACGATGGAGAACGAAATGAAGTATGCTTTATCTAGTTCTTGTCAGCAAATGGCCGTGGCGGATATAGTTTCAGATACCAACCTGGATTGATGTAAATGCCGGGGTTGCACTCATGATATCGGTCTGCAAATCCTTGAAGGACCCGGTCGATCTGCTGTGTTTCTTTGGGCAGTTCGACCTGCATGAGTAGCTTGCGCGTGGCCATGTCCAACGGATCGCCAAAGAAGGCAAACTTGCGCATATAACTTCGTAGCACAGCGAGCAAAAATGGGTCGTCAGTCTTTGTGAGGTAGCTGGCGATGGCGCTCTTGTCCAGATTGTTGTCTTCGATGCGCTCGAGATATCGGCCGGGAGTTTCACCCTCCTCCCGTTCCGGCATGAGCAATGCTTCCCGGCTGATGTTGAAGGAATTCTGATGGGACGATAAACCTGGGGTCCCTATATATCCGTGAGCTGAGGAGCCATGACGGGGGGATTGTGGCTCGGAGTTCTGACGGAATCTGCTCATGCCAAACATGGTGCTGAGGCTACTCCTCCCCGCAGTTGACGTCGAGTTCCTTCCGCTGGTGGCATACGGCGGGGTCGGTGGAGGGGCATCGTCGGATTGGCCGCCCAAGGAACCCATTGTCGACGAGCGACCTCGCAGCCCCAGGCGCATGGGCGCGCTGACATGCGGAGATGACCGCGAGGAATGTACGGATTTGGTCGAGTCGTTCCGATAGAGAGAGCCTGCAGAGGGTGAGGCCAGATTCACGGAAGCAGCGGTCTGGGCGACTTGCGAAGGCGATGGCATGCCCGGGGTTCTCCCGCCATGGTCGGCGTCGCGCAGGCGAGCGTTGTTGATGGCCGTGAGCGGGGGGCTTTCGCCCGTGGGGGAATGGCAGAGTGAGCCGGTGCTGATGGCGCTCGTCGAGGCTCGTGGGGTTGCCGGAGCGGTGTCGGGGAACTCTGGAGGGGTGATCTTGACGGGCAGGGGAAATAGCGACGCACGCTGCTTGCGGCGGCCAAGGGCGAAGCGTCCGGAGCTGGGCTTGTTGGCCTTGGGCGTCAATCGCGAGTCGGGGATGTGTTCAAAGGAGACATGGCCGGCCGAGCTCCCATCTGAGCGCGAGGACTCAGACGCGCGGGCGCCTGGTAGGGAGAGCGTAGACGTGACTTCCGCCGACTCGTGGGGCGATTCGGTAAGCGTCTCCGGGCGCTGGCCCATGGAGGGTCGCGCTGACCCTTCCACGGCGTTGGGCTGGCTCTTCAGGAAGCCGAATGGCGCTCTCTTCAGGTCGGAGCTACTCTTCTTATCCATGGACCTGCGCAGTATGCCGGGACGGTCTGTGGAGGTCGGGTCGAACGAGCGGCGGCGCAAGCTGAACTGTTGCAGTCGGCCGCGTCGCTTCGGGGGGTCCTCGTCCTGCTCGGGCGGTGTGACCATAGTCGGGGCGGTGGTGATGATGGCGGGCGCTGCAGCTCTCCGTCAGTACTGACACTGGCACTGGCACTGGCACCGGCATGAGCACGGGCATGGCAACGGTTGATTGGGTCAAGAGATGCATACTTCCTGCGGCCTGTGCTGGCACAATGGGAACGGGCGGGGGAGCATCTTCCTGCTCTTTGGCCTTTGCCGACAGTTGCGAGTCCGAGGCATGGCGGAATCGCATCAGACTGAAGCGGCGGGTCAAGGGTGTGGGTTGCTGGATGGGCGGCGACGGCGGCCGGTTCTCTTCGTCCTCTGCCCACGATGCCCCCCGCGACACATCGCTGGACGGCGGGCGGCCGCCATCTACGGACACGGCGACACGATCATGGGGAAGCTGGGGCGTCGACCTGTTGAGGCGGGCCTTGTCGCCGCGCTTGAAGAGCCCGGCGGGATCGAGGGTGCTGTTGCGGCGCTGGAGGTCTTTCTCGCTGCGATTCGGACGGAGCGGCCGCAAAGGCATTGCGCTGTGGCAGACTAGCAGGTCATCTACACAGAGCAATCGTTGCGACGGGGGGCATTGGCATCGCACTCGCACCGTCGACGTGGTCAGTGAGGATGAGGTCGCTCGGAAGTGCGGTTCGCGGCCAGTAGCTAAGGCTGATGGATGCCGGACAGCCAGGGCCAGAGGGGCCAGAAGGGCCGGGGTGGATGCGCTGGGGTGGGCAGGTCGCAAAGAGACTGATGAGTGAGTGAGCAGTTATGAGCCAGGCTGGACAGGTTTACGTATTGTAGGTTTGTATCTGGCCATGTACGTGTGTGTTGTGTATTGTATCTACAACATGCATCTGTAGGAATGAATGGTCTTCTTGCTTCTACTCTGTACATTGCAGTGGACCGACTCCTCTGATCTCTGCTACGAGCACAATGCCACTACATCTGATGCATGGATAACAAGTAATACCCCGTATCTACTCCGTACATACTCCGTACATGTGGCCTAGATATTTACAATGTATCGTGTCTACATAGTTATATGGTATGCCGGCCATGTCTATACATAGATCATCTGGACATTGTACTTGCACCGAGTACCCATGGGAGCTCCACACATTCGGAGTGATTGGGATACATGCTGGGATTCGGATTCACCATTTACTTGTGTGCTTGTCTCGTATCTAATGCTGTTCCGTTCCAGTGTTCGCATTTGCATGGCTGGCAGGGCATGGCGGCATGTGCATACTCCGTAGATGGGCTCCGCGTTTACGGCTGACTAACACTAGGCATCGACAGAAAGCCCATCACCCCATCACGTGCCCCTGTATCTAATTAGAGTATCGATGTCGACTAAATGCTACCGGGCACATAGGAACGGTACCATGCACTGCCCGCGTCCATGGTGACCTATTCTCCTTGTTTCTTTTGTAACATCGCTCCATCCCCATCTCCATCGCCGTCGCCGTCGCCATCGCCATGCAGCTCCCGCACGCCGTACTGAGCCTGCTGCTCGTCTGTCTCTCGCTCACAGCCGCCGCCCCGCACGCGCCCGGCTTCGATCGCGACCTCACCGCAGGCGCCCCGCGTTACCGCCCATGGCGACAGCTGTCCGATACTGTCATTAGGAAGATATGGAGTCTGCCAGAGGCGCAGGAACTTCTGGTCGAGCATTCGGATGGCACCGGCCCTCAGTCTCGCAACGCAGTGCCGGGCCGGAAATTGCTCGCGTTGTACGGTGGAGACATGGTCCTGCGCTTCACTCTCCGCACCCCCGAAGAGGCGATTGCCCTCGCCGAAGCATCCCATATTCTCTTCCTAGACGTGTGGGAGTTCAATGCCGACTGGGTCGATATAAGGCTCGCGAAGAATACAGTCTCTTCACTGTTGGGCCTCCTCCCGCAGTCGCTGCAGAACGCCCATGTGCCTCTTATGCAGGATTTCGATCTGGCGCAGGCCATCTTCGACTCGTATCCTTCGCCGGCCGGCACCCAAATACACGATGACGAGCACCACGCGTATTCTCCAAGACTCAAGTCACCAGCCCACTCCAAGAAGGGGCATCCTTTCTTCAAGGACTACCAACCACTTTCCGTCATCAATCCGTGGATGAGCTTGATGGCCTCCATGTTCACTACGCATGTTCGCCAGATCAACGTTGGAATAAGCTATGAGGGTCGGGATATTCCTGCCCTGCGCGTTGGCGTTCACCCTACCAACAACGACCAGCCCTCAAAGCCGAGGAAGACTATTCTGATCGTAGGTGGATCGCATGCCCGTGAATGGATCGCTACTAGCACTGTCAATTATCTGGCTTGGACCCTGATCAATTCGTACGGAAAGGACCGCGCGACCACCCGTTTACTTGAGCAATTCGACTTTGTGCTCGTCCCAACCCTCAACCCGGACGGATATGTCTACTCGTGGGAGACAGACCGACTGTGGAGAAAGAACCGCCAACCAACAAGCCTTCGCTTCTGCCACGGTATAGATTTGGATCGTACTTATCCATTCCAGTGGGACGGCGCCTCCAGGCCGACCAACCCTTGCAGCGAAAGTTTTGCCGGCGAAGTGCCCTTTGAAGGCGTGGAGTCTCAGCGCTTTGTGAACTGGGTCAAGAACGAGACGGAGAAGAATAACGTTGATTTTGTCAGCTTTATCGATCTCCACAGCTACTCACAGCAGGTCCTCTATCCTTATTCGTACACCTGCCAAGACGAGCCTCCTACCCTCGAAAATCTGGAAGAGCTCGCCATAGGCCTGGCAAAGGCGATCCGGATCTCCCACAAAGGTCATGAATATAAAGTCACCCCGGCATGCGAGGGTAACGTCATCGTTTCGAAAGATTCCAAAGACAAGAAGGACAAAAGGGACCGAATCCTTCTCCCACGCATCGAGTCCAGCGGCGGAAGTATGCTGGACTACTTCTACCATGAATTGAAGATCAAGTACTCATTTCAGATCAAGCTGCGCGACAGGGGAAGCCACGGTTTCCTCCTGCCAAAAGAAAACATTATTCCCACGGGCGAAGAAATCGTCGACGCCGTTCATTACCTGGGTCGCTTCATGCTTGGAGAAATCGGAGTTATGGAGAATGCGCCGAATGCGCGGCCCGAGACGCCAATAATTCGGTCAGGGAGGATTGACAACAGTGTTGAAGAGGCCAGTGAGACGAAGACTGAGACCGAGACGTTGGAGCTTTAGCGTCGTTTTTTTATCACTATTATTTATCGACGTTGTTCTCTTCTTGTGGTGCAGCGTTCTTTCTTCTTCTTTCTTCACCTCTGTTTTGATACCATGTCTAAAATCCTAATTTGTTTTTCTGAGGGTTTTGTCTTTGATGCTGATATCCTTTGAATCGTGGACTGTCATTTGATATGCTTGTAGACGGTGGCACGGTAAACTACGTAGAGATGAGAAGGGGTGAGGGTTGGGGAAGCTGCTTGGGACGGAAACTTGAACACCTTATGCAGAAGCTGTGAAATAATTTCTTCTCTGGTGCAAATTTCAGACCATCATAACAAATCCTTCAAATTGGCCTTCTCAGCATTGAAGGATATATGTATTCCGTACGATTATCGAGCACACGGATCACCCCGGATCATCCCGGAGCCACTCACCCCGCATCGACGCAGCTCCTTTCCGGCTCTGGCTCCAGCGTCATTCTTTCACAAGCCAACCCCAAAACCCGTATTCACATGAAGTCGCCCACCCGCCCGCTCATCAGGTGCCAACTAGAGTAGACAGACAGCCCGTTCACCCGACAAGACAAGCACAGATGGCGAGCCCAGAAACAGCAATTAGGGCAAGATGTACTGGTTTCTGCGATGTTTCGGTTGGCGATCGGCTGCTAGGACGAGCGGAAGATGTGAGGGCAGCACGGCATCTGGGCATACGGCTGCTGATCTGGGGTAAGTTTGGACATCATACTTGTACACAGCTAGGTGGCACTGGCTAGATACCCACATACTGCCCACAAACCCTGCTATATCGACTGACGCGGCGTACCCGTTGGATGCGTGAGGCGTGAAGGACTAGTGGCATGGCTCACGCAAGGGCCGAGGCTGGTCGGAACGAAGCACCTTTATGCCATGTACCCGCGGGTATCTCGTTGGTGTTTGGTTCGTGACAGAAGCCTACACGCAGAAATATGACTGGAGTCTTTCTTCCCTTTGTTCACTAGTTTTTCCTGCACTGTTTTCTTTTCCCTTTGAGTGAGTCCATTCGATCTGGGCCTGATTTGGTTGTCGTGGTTCTTTCTGTGCTACATACTGGTAGAGTGGAGAAGTACGAGATTGTTCTCTTTATGAACACTTTGAGAGCAGAGGAATTGGTGGCTGTGACTCAGAGATTTGAACCGGCTTGCTCGACAGCGCGTCGTTCTTGGAGTTGCGAAGGACTTTCACTCCCTCAGAAACTCAGTTGATCGAGTAACCATGGCTGCGAAAAGTACGGCGGGGCCTGGCGGCAAGCAGCCTGCCTCAGCGGCTACTAATCTGATCGGTAAGTTCTACCTTCTCAAGAACATGTCTATTTAGAATCTGGAGGTTGGAGGCTGACTTGAATGGTGTAGCTGGTGGAGGTGCTGGTATGATGGAAGCGCTCGTGTGTCATCCGTTAGGTAAGATCACATTCATCCTAAACCCACCTGTAGAAGGATGTACTGACGAATTCCATAGATACAATCAAAGTGCGAATGCAGCTTTCGAGACGAGCGCGCGCGCCTGGTGCTAAACGGCGCGGATTCCTCACCACTGGCTCTGAGATTGTAAAACGAGAGACACCGTTGGGTCTTTATAAGGGTCTTGGTGCTGTGCTCACGGGAATCGTGCCGAAGATGGCGATTAGGTTTACAAGTTATGAGTGGTATAAGCAAATGCTGGCAAATGACGAGGGAATGGTCACTGGCAGGTCGACCTTTTTGGGTAAGTTACACACTACTGCTATCTAAACTACAATAACAATACCATGTGGAAGATCAGATTGCTTTTTTCAAGCTAACATTCAGTAGCTGGTCTTTCAGCCGGTGTAACCGAAGCCGTTGCAGTCGTCACGCCAATGGAAGTTGTCAAGATCCGACTACAAGCGCAACATCACTCAATGGCTGATCCGCTCGATATACCAAAGTACCGCAATGCCGCACACGCTCTCTATACCGTTGTGAAGGAAGAAGGTTTCGGCGCGCTGTACCGCGGAGTCTCACTCACAGCTCTGCGACAAGGATCCAACCAGGCAGTCAACTTCACTGCATACTCGGAGTTCAGGTCACAGCTGCAGAAGTTTCACGGAACAACAGACCTGGCGAGTTATGAAACTATGTTCATTGGATTGGTGTCGGGAGCCATGGGACCTTTGAGTAACGCACCAATCGATACCATCAAGACAAGGCTGCAGAAGACGCCCGCAGAGCCGGGACAAAGCGCCATACAACGTATCTTGACCATCTCAAGGTGAGTTGAATATCAAACCCCTTCCGAGCTTGACTGCTAACTGATATCAGTGATATGTGGAAGCAAGAAGGAAGCCGGAGTTTCTATAAGGGTATCACGCCTCGCATCATGCGTGTAGCGCCTGGTCAAGCCGTCACTTTCACCGTCTACGAGTATCTAAAGGGTGTGCTCGAAAAGGGGCGGGAAATGCTCCCTGGTGGTAAATACGAGGAGTAGCAAGTTGTATGATGTTGCCCAATTGGAGCTTGGAGCTGGCATACTGGGTAATATCCGCGGCTCATCGTGCAGGCCGCAATTAGCGTCCCATTTGCATATGTATATTCGCATATTATTTTGTTCCTTAGCAACCACACCTTGCATGCATAAGTACCTAAGTACTTCCTAAGCATGTATAAGGAGGAGTCACCCAATAGATGCCACGATCCTTGCCAAGTCTACTTCATCCCACTTGCCCCACTAAGCCCTGCACATCACCCCTCCAACGTCAGTGGAGACACAGCCTCCAACTACCAACTACCAACTTTGACACATCCAGACGAATACTCAATAGCCAGCGAGTATTCTAAAAACTATCAGTTCTGAGAAATTGTGCATCTCAAAATTCGCCAGCATGCAATCTGGCATTTCAGGTACCTCGACCGTCACACACTCCTTCCATCCTTCACAACTAACAACACTCCCTTTAGCCTCCCAAGAGCTCCAATCCGCCTTCGCTACCCTCGTATCCTCGACATCACAACGGGGCCTTCTCGCCACAATCTCCAATGAATCGATAGTACCAGGCGCCACCATCGCCTCCTCCTCCTCCTTCCTATCCGACCTCTCCAACCTATCCTCCCACGTCAAGCCCAACGAAGCTCTCTACATACTGCTCCGCCGCTCCGATTCCCTCTCTTCTCCCGAAAAGTCCTTGGTAGCAGTAACATACGTACCCAATGCAGCGCCCGTACGTCAAAAGATGCTGTTCGCGGCGACGCGGTTGACGCTAGTGAGAGAGCTGGGCGGCGAACATTTCTCAGAAAGCGTTTTCTGTACTGAGGCGGACGAGCTCACTGAGAAGGGCTGGGAAAAACATGTCAAGCATACGCAGAGCGAGAATCCTCTTACCGCGGAAGAACAGAGCTTGCAGGACATCAAGGAGGCGGAGGCGTTGGAGAGTAGGGGGACGAGGGGTCAGGGACTTGCTCAGGGTGGCGGGTTGGCAATTAGGGCGGATCAGGAAATTTCTGATGCTCTTAGTAATCTTGGTGAAGGTAGTGCGAATAACCTCGTACAGCTGCGTATGGATGTTCCGACCGAAACGCTCCAACTGGTCTCTAATTCCTCGGCCACGCCTTCGTCACTCTCCTCCGCGATCGATTCCACTGAACCTAGATTCTCGTTTTATAGACACGACGATGCTGCTTCATCGATAGTTTTTATCTCTACGTGTCCGAGTGTGGCGAAGATCAAGGAGCGGATGTTGTATGCAGCGAGTCGGAGTAATGTTATTGCTTTGGCGCAGAACGAGGGAGGGCTGAAAGTGGCCAAGAGGATCGAGGCGACGAATCCAGATGAGGTTACGGAGCAAGTCATTTTGGATGAGTTCAAGGTTGAGGAGAAGGAGGAGAAGAAGGGATTTGCTAAGCCGAAGAGGCCGGGGCGACGATAGGTTGGCGGTATTGTGGGAAATGGGGGAGAGGGGATGCAGTGGGACGGGAGGCAAAGCTATTGGGTACATATCTTGACCTTAATGCTTGTAGGTGAGGAGGTAGATCATGAATAAGTACAGTGTAACTGTAAAGTCACTGGAGACCACTGCTGTTCATGTTGAAGACGTGAAAGCTACAAATAGCACCTTTTATCGCTGATACGTATGGCTTGTTTTTCAAATGGCCTTCACCCATGAAATCAATGTTATCTCGTTGGAAGCCTTCTCCCGAAATAGCCGCTAGTTGCCGAGTAAACTACTTAGGTAGATATACTCGGCCGCTACAAGCCTACCACGGTCAATTCGTCCGCATCGATTTCCATAGACCATGAAAGCGACCTTGCCACATCTAATGGCCACTGAGTCTCGCGTTATTGATATTACAGAAAAAACCACGGCGCTTTATTCGCTAGTGTGACTATCTCAGCGTTGTGGGGTTGTGTACTTTGTGTTAGATGCTACTATTCTAGATTGCTGCTCTATATCACTTTACCATGGAGGGATAGGTACGAGGCATAGCTAACACTTTGACCTCGGATACTCTTCCAGTTTAAGCCGTAATGATGCCTTACAAAACCTGAAAACAGCCTCAAACTCTCTCCGCCTCTTTTGCTGCATCCTTACGGTCGTTTCTGACGACGAAGAACCAGCTAGTACACGCGGCCGCTAAACAACCCGACAGCAACCCAATAGAGCAGATGTACGAAATAAGATACGTCGGACCAAACTTTGACTGGTAAATCTGCGGTCCGACAATACCCATCAATTGGCAACTCGCATTCGTTATCCCAATGGCCAAACCTGCTGTCGTCGTCCCTTTCGCTGCGCGAATCCGCTCAGGCCAGATGATCGCGAAAAACGACTGCGACGCTGCCGTGGCAATCATAACGAAGATGTACTTCGCCACTGCATTCTTGACCGTGATGAGAAGAATGTAACATATAATCTGGGTCATCTCCACGCCGAGTCCGGCGATCCAAGGAGAGAGACGTCTTGTGTGGATGAGGAACGCAAGGGTGAGGAGTATGACAAAGACTAGCGTGAATGGTGGCTACTACTATCAGCATTTGCTTCTGCTAAAGAATGCGTAAATGATGTACTTGTCATTGTCGTTATTTCGCTAGTTGCTGTGTTTGAAATTCCAAGTTCGTAGATTACGGTGGGGAGGACGAAGGAGATGCCCCAGCCGCCGATTCCATGTGTGATCCAGATCATGAGAAATGGTAGGAAGGTTGCGTCTTTGAAGAGGAATGTACTCTGCTCTAGACTGAATGTTTTCGCCTTCATTGTGGGTGCATGTTTTGGCATGTCGACTAGAATGGCTTCTCGTTCGGTCTCGGTTGGAAACTCCGCTGTTTCTGGGTAGTTTGGGAGAAGGAAAAATGTCACTATGGAGCAGAGAACTGCAGGTATGCCTTCGAGAATGAAGAGCTGGGACTGGGTCAGTAGGGTCGACGGATATGGTCGAAGTGGCTTACCCAGCGCCAACCAGCAAGACCGCCAGCTCCGTCCATGAACGATATTGCATACGCAAGAAGCCCACTGATCGTTCCCGAGAACATTCCACAGGCGTAAAATAATGCGATTCGCAATGGCAGTCGTTCAGTGGGATACCAAAAGCTCAAATGATACAACACTCCCGGATAGAACCCGGCCTCTGCCGCACCCAAAAAGAAACGACAGGCTAGAATCCCCGCGCAGTTTTGTGTTGCGCCCTGGCACATACTAATGATGCCCCAAGTCAACATGATCCTCGACATCCAGACGTTCGGATTGAAGTACTTCAATGCTAGCGTGGCTAGCGGCTCAAAGACCATGTACGGGTAGTAGAAGATTGAGAGCGCCCATGCCCACTGCGATGATGAGAGATTTCCGAGTTGTTTGCGGATTCCGGTCCCTTGTTCGAGGTTGATGATAGCTGAGTTGGAGATGTTGCTGACGTGAATGCGCATGATGAGGTAGACGAAAGCATACCAGACGAAGAGACGTTTGTCGACTTTGCGGTGCGCTGCCTTTCGAATGCTCCCGGAATCTTCATCTCGGGTGTAGGAATCTCCTGGGGAAATCACCTCCTCGGGTGTAAGTTCTTTCGGGATATCAGCGGCCATGATGTGAAGTGTTCTTCAGGATGCAGGGTTCGAGAAAGACAAATACGCATAGCCATGAAGAAGGAAGACTTTGAAAGCTCAGAGGGAAAAGATATATACTACTCATTCCCGCGACTTAATCGACTCCTATCAAGCACAGCCCAGTGAACGGCGTCGACGATTGCAAGTAACCTGGAAAGAAATGGCACCATTCCGACCTCGTTGTACCAAGCGCATCCTTCTGTGTTTCTTGGCCATTACAGACCACGCCAAACTGATCAAAATGTGCGGTTTCAATGTGCTTGGTGACACCTGGGCTCTGAGGGCACGTATGTTGGCGAGGAATTGCGTGCTCGCTTCTCCACTTCAACAATGACATCGGCGTGCATGTCGAGTACTGGACGCGGGGGCAACCATATAAACACGCTAAATACTCGCATATCAGTATTGCGAAATTCCAAATCTCTCTTACGAAATTTGAGACCTCGTGTCCGTCGAAATGCCTTCTATTGATGTTCCCACGTCTGCACCACCGATTCCAAAATGGGATAGGCCTGGCAAGACTGAACAAGATATCGAATGGGCGGATATCAAAGTCATTGATCTATCGCGTTTCGATGAGCCGGGGCGGAAACAGAAACTAGCTGAGCAGTTACGAGATGCTGTGAGTCTATCGCAGCTTTTGAAGTCTTTGAGAAGGGGTTTAAATTAACAGTTGTAGGTGCATGAAACTGGGTTCTTTAGCGTCACTGGAACTGGTTTTACACAGGACGAAATCGATCGCCAATATGACATTGGACAAGCGTATTTTGAGCTCCCACTTGAAGAGAAGGGCGATCCAAAGTATCGATGCGACTTCGCGCAAGGGAATTACTTTGGGTATCGAGCGGTACGCAATATCCTATCCTTCAATTGATATATTGTCTTGTTGAACACTAATAAGATCTGATTTAACCTCGGGTTCAGGCCAATGAAAAGAAGATTATGGGAACCGACGTACTAGATAATATAGAATCCGTCAACATACCCAAGTTTATCCCACAAAACGCCCACGAGCCATTCCACCCTTTCCTCCACCAGTTTCGTCCCGAGATAGAAGACTTCTCTCGCCGCTCCCTAGATGTGGCTTCAAACATCTTTACTCTATTTTCCATCATGCTAGAGCTACCAGAGGACTATTTTTCCAAGCAGCACTTGTATGACGACCAAAGCGAAGACCATCTTCGCTACATGATCTATCGACCACGAACACTGGCTGAAGATGCAAAAGTGCAAAACACTTGGTCGCGCGCACATACAGATTTTGGTTCCCTGACTCTGCTTTGGAGTCAAAATGTTGCCGGGCTTCAATTGAAGACCCCGTCGGGAGAGTGGAAACATGTCCCGCCCGTAGATAATGGCATTATCTGCAATGTCGGCGACACACTTGACTTTTGGTCGGCAGGCTACCTCAAATCGACGATCCACCGTGTCGTGAGGCCGCCTAAAGACCAAGCTCATATCCACCGTTTGGGATTGTTTTACTTTGTCAGACCTGGCAATGAAGTCGACATTAAGCCTGCTGCGTCGCCGTTGCTGAAAAGGCTAGGGAGAGTTAAAGAAGATGCTGAGAATGAGCAACCGGTTAGGGGATTGGAGTATGTTAGGGAGAGGGTGAAGAATTATCATAATCATAACGACTACGCCGATATGAAAGGGAAGAAATTTAAGGTGGGGAACTTGGAGATTGAAGATGAAGCGGAGTAAGTTAGATCGAACGATGAACGCTGATTACTGCAGTGGATCGCTCTTACCTACACTACTAGCGTGGATGGGTATATGTATTCTTAGGTACTTAGGTAGCTAACTTCTTCCTCTATACTAACACAACATTCTTTTTACACATCACCTTTCTGTCTGTTTATCGCAGCTACGATATACTGCGGCAGTCAGATGTGCGAAGTTTGCTCAAATACAATCAGAATAGATCAATGCACCAAATAGTGCATTTGCAGGTGGATACTTCCTGTTTGGGGGGCGTTGAACTCACTCTACACATCTTGGTTATATGCAAAAATAGCACTCTGCGGCGAAGGTAATTGCACCGAGTACCTATCGGTACCTTTCAAGACCTTCTTTCGAGAAGACATCAAACTTGGACCCACGTTCTCTCTTTGTAATGGTCCTTTGAAGGTAAAAAGCTACAGTCCCACAGGGCCGTTTCCTGGCCGTGCCTTGCGGCATCAACCCGCACAGCCACAACAGAGATAGTATCTCTCATCGTCTATAAAATCATTTTCACTGCATTCATTATCCAATGTACTTTCTTCTCTCCACAGTATTTTTCAAGATGGGTTTGAATACTTTCTCAGTTATGGCGTTCTTAACAGCATCCGTCACCGTGACGCCTGCTCTGGCCTCTCGTCAAAATGGAACTACTAATGGGGCTCCTATGATTTACGACTTCAGAAATATTACACCCTCGACACAGTTGAACTGGCAGCCGTGTTTTGGCTCGTTCAAGTGCACATATCTTACCGTGCCTTTTGACTACGAAAACCGGAGCGCAGGAGCCACAAATATCGCATTCATCAAGTATGAGTCGAGAAATGGCACTGAACAGGACATTATGTTCAACCCGGGTATGTTTTGCCAAAGCAGAACGAGGAAATATCGACTAACTAGTATAGGTGGACCTGGTGGATCTGGCGTGCGACCCCTCATTGCGAACAGAGACCAGCTTGTACAAATCTTCGGCACGGACTATAATTTCGTTCCATCCGATCCCCGAGGTGCTAATAATACCAGTCCTACTCTATCCTGTGGCCTGAGAGAGAAGGCAAGCTTTGCATCACCGATCCAAGAGCAGTGGGCGCCATCTAAAGCCAATGGCCAATACTGCACCCAATACAACCAAAGAGAAAACAATACAAACGCTGCCTACGCTGGAAATTATGCAAATGTGCAAGACATGATCTACTTCACCGAGCTTCAAGCAAAAGCTAAAGGCCAAGATCCAGCAAAAGCAAAGATCTGGTACTCTGACGTGTCATATGGCACAGTGATCGGCCAGACGCTCGCGGCCTTGTTTCCCAAACACATCGGTCGTATGATTCTGGACGGTAATGTCTACGGTTTCCAACACTACGAAGGCTTTAATCCGTCTTCTATCATTAACACTGATAAAGCTTTCCATTTTTACTTCAAGTACTGCTACGAGGTCGGTCCATCCCTTTGCGCGCTTGCAGGCAACACTTCCTCTCCAACCGAAGTCGAACAACGCTACAACAGCATCCTCACGGAGTTTTATAGTGAGCCCTATGTGAAGCCGAACAGCACCGACATTTACACGCGCATGGAAGCTACACAGTCAGCTTTCAGGCTTGCCTACAGGCCACCATCAGGTTTCTACACAATTGCGTGAAAACTTGCCAATGTTGAAGCCCGAGATCTGTCCGAGCTTTCCGAAGTCTCTGAGTTTACGAACACCATCTTGCGCGAAGGTCTTGTACGCTATGCACTCGCTAAAAGCACTAATAACGCTTCACACCTCATCAAATGTATCGATACCGCCGACCGCTACGTCCTTGAGACATTCTCCGACTACCGTCGTGGCATCGAAGTTATATTCAAAACGTCCCCTTTCTCCAATCCCCTCATGTGTAACGGCATCAACATCCAACCCCCAGCATCCCATTACTTTCGCAGCTGTGAGAAAACCAAGACATCGGTCCCTATTCTCTTCATCAATAACTCCGGAGATCCTGTCACACCACTGTCATCAGCGGAGAAATTGTCCGCGTACTTCCCTGGATCGAGAGTCTTAATACAGGATGGGCCGGGACACTCACTGTTGGCGCTGCCAAGTAAGTGTGTCCGGGGCCACGCGAGGAGTTATCTGAAGGATACAACGATGCCGGAGGAAGGCACGGTATGTGAGATCGATATGACTGGGAATGAGATTTTCCAAAGAGGGAAGAAGAGTTCCAAGGCAGCGAAGACCGCTTTGAGTACGAGGTTGATTGGTCTAGCGTTCAGCGATTTCTATTCTGTACTTTGACATGCCAATATGCCTGTTAGATATGCTAATAATGCATGTGTTATTCTTTCGATTACTTGTTTGTATTCGCTGAATACTTTGTCTGTGTATGTTACTTGATGTACCTTAGCTTTGATGCAGTAGGAAGTCTTCTATTTGTAACTGATAGTGCTTGTGAGTGGCCGCTGAGCCTGAATAGCTGCGTGTGAACGTAAGAAAACTTAGTACTAGTCGATTAGTGATTATCAGGTAGAGTCTTGATCAAGGCCCAGTAGCTTGATGCCCAAGCCTGACTGCGTTGGGAGGTGGATGGAAGTGGGCTTACTTTCCTCAAGCCATGATAATTACAGTAAGCGCCTTATCATTAGTATAGTTACCGGTCAAACCCCGGTCTACGGATTTCAAGGTCAGGAAGAAATCTTGGTACATTTACGCCCGGGTATGCGCCCTCCGTCAAGGGTAAGCGAACGGACTTACCTACTAGTTACGTATTGTATGTTATGATAGATCGTTTTAGTGTTTCGCTATTTTTTTACTTTTTTGGTAAAAGCAAATTTTATGCTCCAATACCTGATGGAAGCAGGATTTATGCAGTGAAAACGAATTGGATATCCGAGTCTACCTCCTCATGCAAACGCCAGGACACCACCACATTGCGAGTTCTAAATCGCCCGTCCCTAGAAATGCATAGGCTGAAAGCGCCTATTGCATGCAATGAAAGAAATAAAACTATGATACATGAAGAAAAGATACCCTTCTATCCATACTCACTTGTTTGCATAATATTGTAACATATCCTCCTTCCTACTCCGCCATGCATCGCTCAAGCTCTTGGGGCCAGTCACCCAGAATTTCTCATGTAAGCTATGCACGCCCATCTCGACGTCTTTCTCACTTGGCCAAGTCGCACTCCACCTCCAATTCAACTCTCTCCAAGGCATGGGTCCCTCCCTCCTGAATACGTAGTTCAGCATGCTCTGTTCCATGCTCCATGGGTCAAAGCGACCTTCATGCTGGATAACCGACTGCAAGTGCTCAAACATCTTCTTATCAGGTGCAACCATGAAAAACCCTGCACTGAGCGATAATGTCTGGAACGGCGGGACAGGATGGTCGCGTTCACCGGAGAATGCGTTGTCTGAACGTGCAGCGAAGAACCACTCTCTCGGTAGCTCAGACTCGTCGTCTTTGATTTCGTCTTCGCGGGAGAATAGGGTGGGTGCGAGGGAGGTCACTTCTGGCTCGGCGAAAATATCGTCCATGGGCTTCATGATCATAGTATCGGCGTCGATGTAAAGGATGCGTTTATATTGCGTAAGTTCGAAGACTCGAAGTTTGGTGAATTGCTCTTTCCAGCGGTCAACGTTCGTGTGCACCCATGACCCGATAGATACATCTTGTATCTCGATGACAGTGGCACCGTCTTGTCGTAGACGCTCTCGCTTGTCTTCAGGAAGACTTTGTGAGCAGAGAGCTACGAATGCGACCGACTTGTTGCGAAGTTTCGTATCGGGGGCGTGAAGAAGTTGGTACGCGAGCGTTCGTGTTGCGATGAAGTACGAGTCGTCGGATGCTTGACCAGTAAGGAAGGTTGCGATCGCGAAATCAGGCTCAGCTGGTGGTCCTGTAGCTAACAGGACTTGATTCGGCGGCTTTTCGTTTTCTGCTTTGTTTGAACTGACGAGGCTTGAAGTGAAGTGTGAACGGCCCGTTGCATGAAGGACGACCAGCGTGTAGACGATGGCGAGTGTGAACACGATCGGGAAGATCGCCCTGCCTTTCATCTGAATCATGATTGCCGCATTCGATGGCGAGGGAGAATGAAAGTTTGGGGTATAGAAAGAACGCTGGTGTGGTTATGGTGCGTTTTCGCTGTGCTACTAAACACCAGCGGACCGAACTGCAAACGAGTTAGTATGGTGGTTCAAGGCTATTTGGAACAACCTGTGGAATGCTCGGTTTGGGGAAGAGGTGTCATTGCTGATTCACCAAGAGCAGCCATCAAAGGGAATTGCCGCGACCGTTTTGTCCACTTACATTGCACTATTAGCTTGGAGGGAAAGAATATCGTAGGCCACGAGCGAGTGAATCACAAACTGAATAATTCCGGCGTATCCGAGTAGCTTTAGGTCGAGGGGTATGGTGGCATATAGATATTGAAAAGTTGTATTGTGTTGAGTATGGTTGTGGAAGGCAATGCGACCTATAGTAACTAGGTAGTGGACCGGAATTTCGGTTAGAGCTAATACCCAACGAGTGTGAACGGATTTAAACGCAAACGGAAAAGGGTTTCGTACGGGCGCGCGAACATTCATATCACAATAATAAATAGGTCACGACATCTAATACACAGAAAAGGGAGGAACAAGCTCCGGTTCCTGTCTATGAGGGGTCCAAATCAGCCATACGCTTAATACCAAGCTAGGTGTGCGCCTCACAGCCCGCTCATTCTAATCAAAGATGGAATGTTGGGAGGATTGCTGCATGGGCTGAGGTGAGAACTAGCCTTGGGCAAGTCGTACGAAGCGATGAGCAAAAGATGATTGCGAGGCGCCAAACGTTATCAAGGTCGGCAAGTCAAATTTCCTTTGTTTCAAAGAAACTTCCACCTACTTAGATACACCTCATCGCATTGAGGGCAAAGCCGAGCTTGTTATGCGTTTTTTTCTTGTCCAATCGATCAGTGCGCCATCGTTATCCTACCCCTACTTCTCTTCCAACAAGACATTGCGTTGCCTGCTTTCTTGTTGCCATGATGATGAAATTCCTTCCCAAGGTTGCCATACCTTTCATTGACGTCAGCTTCGTACTGAGTTTAGAAACATTTATTGCCAAGAGTGAGACCAGCGGTATTGTCTCGTAGAAGGGAAATAATACACATCTCGCGATTACGCAGGGGTTTGACCGTCACGCAACAAACAGTAAGGTCACATCATTATGTACCTCGCTACGAAGAAGCGAGTCTCCATCGCGAATACCATCTACTCGTCTATGTAGTAGGAATGTTACGATCCACGCTATTCGACCCAAAAGGCACAGCTTACTGTATCTAATATTCTCTACAACACCAAAAATAGAAGAATCAGTATAGTGGCGTAGAAACCACCAATGATTGCTGCTCTATGTCCGCCGTCGTTGATGAACAAGGTGAATATCGAGTACAATACAATTCGCGCGAAAGCCTTGTGATTGCGCTGCCCTCAGCGTATCTTCCGTGAAACAGTCAGCCTTTATTGCGAAGACCTTTTCCCTCAATGATTGGCCACCATGCAATTGAGAAGAATGCCCCCATTGCGTGAACATAAGCCATCGCAGATAAAATGATTAGAGTAAATTAATAGGCGTTGCCTAGCATTGGCAACATGAGTGGGTGGTGTGCTAGTGAAGCGGCTCTAGCGCCAGCTCAGCTTCTTACCTCTCCGCCACGTCCCACTTGGCAAACGCCAGTCCAGTGTGCTGACACGATCGTGGAAGTTAGATATGCAGCCATGGAAGCTCAAAGCGTGCCAGGTCCTATCTTTAGCATAATAGAGCAAATAAGCCATGTCTTCAAATTGCTCAACGATATGTACGTGCTTCCCTTGATGTAGTGTAGTTCAAGGACAGCAAAGCTATGAAGGTTAGTAGTGAGGAAATAACACGACAGAGGTATGTTGTATTTTGTACATATATTTTGTTGCACTGGAGCAGCTAGTTGTGTATCGCATACATTTATGACCTGCCACCCAATATTGGTTACTCAGTATAAGAAGAACGCGATATAAGTCTACACACTTAAGGCAACGAAGTAGTGGAAGGATAGAGAACGAATAAGATTGAACACTAATTGTCAATCAAAAACAGTTCCATTCTGTTACACTATGGAGGCGTATGGAGCCAGGCTCAAGTCAAATTACAGTAGAGAATGGCAACGCATCAAATTAGGATTGGAGACAACGAGAAAGTCCAAGCCTATTGACGCCGGATGGAACTGTGAGTACTCCCTTCTTTGCCAAGCACGTATGGCTAGTAGCAGAAGCAGTTGCATTGGTAAAACACTATTAAATTGAGCCTTCCCTACCACGAGCTTGTTTCTCACTCTTCCCCATAACGCGTGGGGCCCATTTCACCCCTCGACTCACAATCACCACCAAAAACCAACTTTCTAACTTTAACATGTTATTAAAATAATGTCGCATTGGATCACAGTGGATCACAGTGGCAAGGCATGGTTGGTTTCTCGGTTATCGGAGGATTCGGTCGCTGGCCACACTTTGTATGGTGTTACCACCAAACTCTGAACCGTGCATAGAATAGATATATAGCTCGCTGCCTGCCTGATAATACCAACCAGCAGCTCCATAATTCGATTCTTCACACCGTGTCACATAACGTATGTTTCTATTAGAAATGTCAGGAGACAGATTTACGACGTGCTTAGACTACCGTGTGACAGTCCACGCCTGTATGTGTATAACCGTTTAGGCTAGTTATAACATATCAGGTTTTTAATTTGAGTCACGACCTGCACTAGCACAATAGCTTTCACCTATTCTGGGTATATAGGCTGTGCATATATTTCTGCAAAGAGTTGTACAAGCTAGGGCATATTTTTCTACTGATTATAGTGTGATAAGCAAGGATGATCTACAATGGTGTTTGTTTGTTCTTTGATAAACACAATTGCAATGCTTTTGCTACCCTACATGTTGAACCTCTATTTGCCCACATACACATCCTCAACATCCACGCCAGGGAAGTTCGTCAAACGCCAGCAATCAATCACGGGAGCACCCTCATTGGATTGCATAACACCGATAGCGACAATGCCGTTCATCCAATTATACGGACTGTCCCCTGCTGCCTCAAAGGTGATGTGGGTGAAGTATTCTACCTGATCCTGAGTGAGAGATTCTTTGGGGTTTTCCTCTCGATCCAATTCGCAATTTGGTCCAGGCCTAAAAATACCTAAAGCGTGGATAAAGATCGTATGTCCGTCGTCCGTTCGGATAGCGTATTGCGCGTCCAATTTGTAGTAAATCTTCATTGTCAGCTATAATTGAGTACTCACTTTTCGATCGTGAGATACCTTTTTAGAATGTATCCGCTGCGCCCAGTCTGCGCCGCTGTTTTCCACAATTACCCCGTTGATCTTTGGTCCCTTCACGATTCCCGTTTGGATATGAGCCACAGAACGGGACACTCCAGTCCCTTGAATGTTATTTATCTGATAAGACATGGTTGGGTGCATGGTAGCTTCCAATCGATAGACGAATTCAAGATGAGGGGCGCGCATTGGGGGCATATTCGGGAAGTATTCATTGCCAGGAGACATGACATGCTCTTTGGTCGCCATCTTGCGTATTCAGATTTTGATTGACCCCAAAATGTAAAGAAACCCAAATGAAGGCCTCAGAAGAATGTGATTGATTTTCACAAGAACAGAAAGAGTAAGTAGACAATCACATCGTAGTGATGCTGCTGTTTATATGCACCTCCACCAACGACGCTACGAATGGAGAGCTAGCATTGCGTCAGAACGATGACGCATGGGGAGGGGTATTCTAACTGATTCAAGCAGTTAGACCCGCGTGAGCGTATGGGCAAGGCTTCGTTGAAGAACGACTTCAGATCCAAGGATTGCCCTGGCTTGAATGCCGAACGCGTCACTGAACCCTTTGACGCTAATTATCTACAATAGTCATCCGAGCCGGGGGTGGGGTTCATGCAAGACCGCGCTGAAGGTGCTCAAGAAATCCGCGGATCCCGTGGCTTGTACGCAGTGTGGGTCTTTTTTGTCGCATAAGTTAGTTAAACGTCCACTTAATTAGTTCAGCGAACTGCAACAGATATAACCAAGGCCATCTACAGTGGTATCCATCAACATATGATGCCAGCCAACATGGCCAAGATGACGCGAAATGTGACAGTCCGTCTACTCCAGCCAGGTATGTACAATTGCCCTCCTGCCACCAAATCTGCCAGTCTGACAATTTTCGAAGGGGACAAATCTATAGCCAAGGCCGCGGAGACAATAAGTCTGTCATTTGGACCGGATCCTTTGCTCATGTGGATGTATAAAAATAAAGATGTGAGGTGGGATTCGCTGGTACCGGGAACACAGCGTTGGCAAGAATCAAGACTACAACATGCTGCCCTTACAGGGTTCTTATATTCCGCAGTCTGCCACCCGGCAGCTTCGAAATCTAGTAGCGAAGACGTTGTGGGTGTTGCACACCTAGAGCCACCAGTCTCAGACTGGAGGGTTCTCAGCCCTCTTTGGTGGTGGCGATGGATAAAACTGTCCTGTCTCGAAACATTCGGCTTCGTCGAGGAAGGTTGTGGCGATGATCGGGTACGTGCACGTTCTGTAGATGGTCCTGTTGACTCACTAATCCGAAACCGTGTAGCGGACTGCTCAAATGTTCGCTGGACACGATGAGAGCTTCAAAAAATTGACCAAATCCTATCCGCGACGCTCGGTCTGGTACATTGTCGCTGCAGCGGTAAAGCCATCTGCGCAAGGACTCGGAGTGGGTGGTCGTTTGATGGAAGTTATGCTAGAGCGTGTCGGCGAGGCTCCTTGCTTTCTTGAATGCACAAATAAGAAGAACGTGCCATTTTATGAGAAATATGGATTCAAGCTGCTCGAGGTTGGGAACTTGAAGGATGAAGAAAACCCAGAGCATCAAACTGACTTGTACTATATGATGAGAGATAAGACACACCAGAATTGAATGTTATATAATAAATAAATAGTATGGATAAGATACTATAGTTACTCTATATTTTATTTACACTAACGTACTTCACAAGCGAGCGGCGCACCTAAATAAGTAATATACTCTACTAAGGTAACTTGCCTTTATAGCAACTTTATATAATACTATAATAATTTAGTAATATATAGAAAATAGAATAGAATTATTTAGATTTATTACTATCTTTTATATCCTTAATTTCTACCTTATAGGTGTAGGAATTATGCCTAATTTTACTATAAGTACTATAGTGCTTTTTTTTATATACCCTCTTTATAGGCTTCTTACTAGTATTATAACTACTACTTTTTTTTATAGTAACTAACTTAGATACTTTACTAACTATAAAAGTTTCCTTTATCTATATATACTACCTTTTATAGCTTTTATACTTTATAGCTATATTAGTTACTTTTTAAAGGTACAGAGGGGTGACAAAAAGAAAGAGTAATTAAAAAAGTAGTACTTTTTAAAATAATATAACTCTATAAGTAATAAAGCTAAAAATATAAAAAATAGTTAGTTATAAAGAGAAAAGCAAGGGGATTTTAGCACACAAGTTAGTAAGAGCTTAGTAAGCAATAGAAAAAGTCAAGTAGTAGTTAAACTTAGTACTTTTTTTTCTTAGTTTTTAACCTAGTATAACTTTTTTTTAAAT
>JAFISD010000222.1:0-49236 GCA_022560085.1 Helminthosporium solani | reverse complement strand
AATATAATTATATCTCTTAAAGAGTAGTAGATAATTAGTATTACTATAAAGAGCTTATTTAAACTTATTTTAAGTTATAAAGGTAGAAAGTAAAGTTATATATAGAATATAGTTATATCTAAAATAGTCTCTAATAATATATAGTTTTAATTACTCTATCTATTCCCTATCTAAATATAATAAATATAGGTATCTATCTACTAAAAAAAAGGGGTAGTATAATAGTCTAGAACTATTATAGGTATTACTAGAAGATTCCCTTTAAACCTAAACTAAATACTATCTAAAAAGACTCTAACTATAGGTATATAAAGTAAACTTTTTCCTTTAGTAGTTAAGTAGTTTTTTATTATCCTTTTATACTAGGTTTTTAGGTAGTAATTAATCCTTAGTTTTTATTTTTACTATATACTCCTATATACCTCTAAGTTAATTCTTATCCTATTTAGATCCCTTGCTAGCCTATGCTATTATAACTTGCTTGTAAAGTACGTTATAGTTTATATAACTAGATTAAAAACTTTGATTTAGTTTAAATAACTAATATAGCTCTCTAATAGAATTTTGAATAACTAAAGTAGGTATATAATATTATTATAGATGTTTATAATACATTGAGTTAGTTGTTATATAACTTATCTGCTAATTAATTAGTTATATGTACCAACGCTTTCAACTTCATCTTGATTCATGGTGTGGTCAGACGCAGCTGCGGAATACCGATATCAACACTAAGTACTTGTAGGAAAAAGAAAAAGGTACTTCCAATCGCCTGGTATACCTACCAGACCGAACCATGACTATCTATAGACAATCCAACACCATTCGCCCGTACGGAGACCCCTATTATCAAATCACTCAACCGCCCTTCCCCCTTCCCACGTCCCCCCACCCTAATCCACACAATTAACCCAAGTCCTTCCCCTCCAGCAATCTCTTCCTCCCTGCAATGCTCAAAAAAGCAAGTTCATGCTCTTCATCATCGTAATCCCCCTCGATCCGCTTCCGCACCTCCCCCACCGGACACCCCATCAACCCACCCATACGCTCCAGCACCACCGTCCAGCAGCTCCACAGACCCGGCTCCCTCAACGGGCCCTGCGTAACCGGGGGCTTGACTTCCAACTCCTCGAGGGCGTCGAGGTCCCAATCGTTTACCACGTAGTCGTGGTAGACGTTCAGGAGCGTCGGCTCCACGGCTGCAGGCGTGTGCAACATGGCGTGCAGGAAGGGGAGGCCGAGTTGCAGGCAGACCTCTGCGAAGGCGAACTCGACGTCCTCGCGTATGGATAGGGAGTTGCTGTCCATTGACCGGCCGTAGACCCGCTGGTGGAGGATGCTGTCCTGGCTTTGGTAGCGGGCGGCCAGGGTGGAATAGTGTAGTGCGAGGTAGATGGCTGTTAGGGGGTTGAGGGGGAGAGACTTGAGGAAGGAGAGCTTGGCGCCGTGTAGTTCTGTGTTGTGGTTAGCAAGGGACTCGGCACCGGTCAGTACTGGGGTAAGTTTTGCTCGGCCGAGTGGTGTTTGTTGGGTTTTTGACGAGGTGTTGGGCTAATGGTGGGACTGGGTTGGGTAATCGGACTTGCCAGTTGAGGCCACTTGGTGGAGGAGTAGCATGCCTGTGTAAGTGATACCTAGGTTGTGCCTCTCGATTCTAAGGGGGTTCTTCCTACTCGTCAATCGGGCCATCACTTCGTCTATCGTGTCTGGACCGTGGCAGTTAGTGCGTGTACCGTGGAAAAGGTTTGTAGGGACAGTTAGGCTTACCGTATTTCTTCACACACTGGCTCAGCCAGGCGAAGCCTCTCTCCTCTGGGCTGGTGCGGGGGAAGTCGTTTGGTGCGTGAGGCAGTTCGCGTTGGCTGTAGCTCTTCGTGATTGAGCGTTCGTACGTACGGAGTAGTGCTCTCAGGTGAGGATGTACGCCTGCGAGCGTGCTGATCGTCGTGCCATTACCGAAGGGGAGGTGCTCAATTACCTTGAGGAGGAGCTCGGGTGGGAAGGATGAATCAATGATCCGGGAGATCGAAAGGGAAGTCATGTTGGCTCGTAAGTGTTGGTGACGTGTGAAGTATCGAGATGGCTATCTTAGAAGTATTCTGAATCGAACCTGTGATAAAAAGAGAGAATAGTGATGGCTGGGATCTCTCTCTAGGTGAGCAACAAGGAAGAAGGTGCGATGTAATAACCCGGCTGTAGGCAGGTATCGTAAGTGAGCTGTAGAAGAATGTACGGCCAGAAGACTGACGTGTATTCAGTATGGTTTATATACGTACAGAGAATGACTAGACACCTTGATAGGCCACTAGGCCATCATGGTATTCAAGCACCTTGTGACCAGTTCCCAACCCACAATTGGCTGCCAGTGTATGACAAACGAGGCTCACAGTTGGTGAACGGCCGTTCAAGGCTGAGGCTGAGGCTCAGGGTTAGCCAGTTATTGGCCAATTCAACCAACGGTCACCGTTTGTATGACACCACTGCAAAATTCAGGACCGTGCTTGGAATAAATGAATAATAGCTAGATACTCTGCTTAGTTACTCAGGCAGCACTCTCCCAATACACTCAATCTGGCTACATCAGAGCCAATGCAGATTGTGATAACAGTGAATGAGTATTTACATATGGAGAAATGTTAATAAGGAATTACACATGGGGAAATGTGAGGTGTAAAGCTGATTAGTTCTAGCGGGCCACTACACAAACCACGTGGTGAGTGGCTGGCCCGATGAAGACTGTGGACGAAGCTGTAATCAAGTGAATGCTGATTACACGCGAAGAATGACTGTAACTTGGACGAAGACGTGGTTATCGTTATCAGCGGAGAGTCGAATGTTCGTATTGGCCTGTGTAAGGCTTCGTTGGGAGGCTGTGATCAATCATGCAATGCGGATATCCGCCCCCCTTTCCTCATAGAGGGTCGCCCTAAGCATGATCCACAGGCAAATGAAGACGGAGCAAATACACAACTGAGGAAGAAGAAGGAGTAGATACGGTATCTGGTCATCTACATGGCATGGACGCCCTCCGTTCCGCTTCCGCTCACCCACTCATAACCGGCATCTCCCCTCATTAACCGTCCTCCATTCTTTTGTCCACCCATTCCATCCTCAAAATAAACACACGAAGGCAAGTATTGGGTAACAAAGAAAAAAGGTCGCCCCGAATGCTGTCACCCACCGTCCACCTACCGGTGAGTAAGCTGTCTAAGCAACGCTATGCCTCATTCAAAAGACCCACCATCCCAGTAAAGGCAGACGATCCATCGTGTATGTGCAAATTCTTTTTCGGATTCAACCATCTCCGCCGCCAGGAATTATGTAGAGTAAAGTCAGATATACATTAAGGTTATTGGGAATTGACCAAAGGCTACGGGGGGGGGAAGGGGTATGGCGCGTTAAAAAGGACGTGAACACAACGAGAAGAAATAACAGGGGAAGAAGTAGCATCTGCAAAAGAAGTTACAGGCAATGCCTTTCAGATGCAGGCCGGCCCCTGGGCCGTGACATATCGTCCATGAACCGAAGAAAAAGAAGTAGACATAAACACATTTCGAAAGGAAGTTTACATATGGTGTTGGTGCAATGAATCAAAAGTGAAGTGGTGTATCGGGGGTATGTAGCGATTTCCTCAACCCAAATAAGCGCCGTCAAAAAGAAGATTGTGTATGCCGAATATACACATGGAAGGAAAAAGAACGCCATGAACGGCGAATTTTCGATGAACAGAAGAGCCAAGGAGGCAGGATTAGAAGCAGTTTAGTCCGCTCTTCTTCTTTTTCTTGTTGCTATTGTTGAGGGCGGCCATGCGGGCTTCAAGATGGGCGCGCTCAGCTTCGACGCGCAGGCGTGCATTGCGCTCCTCTTCTACAGCCTGGAGCGAGTGGCGAGCCATGCTGCGCTCCTTCTTCATGACGTTGAGCTCTTCTTCGAGGCTGCTGCATTTCTTCTTCCAACCATCGATTTCGTTCTTCGTCTTGGTGCTGGAGGCTTCAAGGTCGGTCAATGCATCCTCAAGAGTAGCTGTGAGCTGCTTCTCGGCGAAAAGATGCTTCTCAATGGTGCGGATTCGAGCTTCCTGGTCCTCTACCAATTGCGCATGAGCAATATCCTTACTTTGATGGCGGGACGTGGGAGGGGAAGGCGCATTGCCTTGAGTGGGAGGAGGGCTTCCAGGTAGCGGAGGAAGGGGAATCGCTGGAGGAGGAGAAGGCAGCGAATTGTGCGAAGTGCTCTTGCGGAGATTGGAGTCTTTTGAGTTCGACCTTTGGAGGTTCTCGCGAGGATCAACGGACTCCCGATTGGAATGGCGCTTCGCGTCGGCGAGTTGAGACTAGATCAATCAGCATGTTTTTGATTTGAGTAGACTGTCCTGGCTTACCTCTAAAAGTGCAATCTGCGCACGTGAGTGGTCGACTTCTTTCTCAAGTTCTGACTTTCGGTCGATAGAATCCTGCAGTTCCTTGCTACGCTCCGTTTGGAGTGCAGACAGACGATTGGTTGCGGCAGCGTGTTGATCAAAATTTTGACTGAGCTGTTCTTCCAGCTCCTGTACCAGTCGAGCGCTCTTCATTTCTTTATCCGTGACCTTTTCAATTTCCTTGAGCAGTTCGCTGTTCATTCCCTCGATTTCTTTGATGCTACCTTTCAGCGTGTTGACGGTTTGGGTTGCTTCCTTAAGCTCGTTTCGAACCGATTGCAAATCATTCACCGCCTGCTCCATCTGGGTGGTGAGAAACTTCCGCTCTTCCACTAGCGTGTGAAGCTTCGACTGAATTTGGGTCATGTCCGTCTCTTCGTTCAGGGCCGTGGACACATCCTTAAGTAATTTGTCCATGTCCGCCTTCGCCTTCGTAAGGTCTGTCTGGAGGGCCTTGGTCGAGCTCCGCTGCGCCAAAAGTTCAGCATTGAGCTTGTCAAGATCAGCAGAATGAGACTCCTTCAAGCTAGCCACGCTTTGCTCATGAAATTCGACAGCTGCCTTGTGCTCTTCAATTTGGTTTTCAAGATTAGCTACGAGTGATCGGTGCGTCTCCAATTCCTTCTCTTTAAGCTGCGATGCCTCGGCGTTCTCCTCATATTGCTTGACGATGTTGTCGTGAGATTTTTCAAGGTCCACGAGGCGTGTGGCGTTCTTGATGGCAGTCGCTTTGTGTTCATCCGCTTGAGACTGAAGAAGGGTGACCAGTCCAGCATGTTTAGAACGCTCCTGTTCAAGCAGAGTCTCAGTATTCGCAGCTTTAGACCGCTCCAGATCAGCTATACGTGTTGAATGGTCTGTCTCCATCTTCTTGAGAGTGGATTCCAACTCTTGGACAAGGTCGGCATGCTGCTTCTCGGATGCCTTAGTAGCTTCGATCGCCTGAACATGTTTGGATTGCCATTCAGCCACTTCACCCTGGAGTTTGGAGATGTGAGCATGACGTGCGTCGTCGTCATCCGTTGTTGCATTGTCGATGCTACGGGAGATTGGCGCGGGAACTTGTCGAGGAGAGAGGGGCTCGTCAGAAGGGTCGGGGGATGCAACGGACGCCTTCAAGCTTGCAACTTCGGCCAGAAGCTCCTGTTCCCGTTGAGAGTGTAGAGCTTTCAGCTCTTTGATTTCTTCCTCGCTTTGTCTGATCTTTTCCTGCATCGTTACGACGACTGAAATGTCGAGAGGAGACGATGTCTTCAAGCTTGACCGTTCTTTGGTCAAACCGCTAATCAGCGTCATCTTGCCTTCCATCTCTTTGCGGACGGATGAGACTTCAGTCTCAAGGGCCTGCACTCTTTCGGAACGCATGTGTAATTCGGTCATGATGGCGTTGAGGTTTAGCTCAAAGTTCTGGATCATGTCGGGCTCTTCTTCGAAGTTCTCCAGGACCATGTTCCGGAGCGAGGCAAAGGCACGGTTCGCGCGGTCTGTAGCGACTGTGTTTTGGCTTGATTTGCGACGGATGATATGTGCAGTCGGCGAACTTGGTCGAGCCATTTGCGCTTTGGCTACTTCAGTCTTGAGCTCCTCCACGTAATCTAGAGTGTCTTGGTGTTGGCCTTCGAGTTCGGAATAGCTACGGTTCAATTCGGCCATGTATTGCTCTTTCTCTTTATGCAATCGCTTCAAGTTCTCCACTTCCAGCAGCAGTGTGGCTTCATTTCGAGCGAGGTCATCGGAGTGAAGACTCGGCTCAACCGTTTCGGTTTCAGAGCTCTCGGCTGCCGTCTCCGTATCTTCCTCCGGTGAAGAGGTAGTACCAGATTCGGCCAAGGACAGCTCCGCAGACAATGTACGCGAGGATGAAAGTTCTCCATCCTCTGCCTTGAGTCCGTCTACCCCCGCTTTTGCTAAAAAAGATGTAGGCCGGGTAGATTTCGCGAGGGATGGTCTGCGATGATGCCCTTCGTCTACAGTATCTTGAAGAGCAGCCAAAGCACGTAAAGCTTCTTGGTACTTGCTTGCAAGCCTGTCATAGTCTTGCATAGTGCCCTCGTGTTCCATGCGGAGATCGAATAGCTCCTGGCTGACTGTTTCTAGCTTGTCCTGTACAAATCTGGACTGTGCAGGACTTTGCGGTGCATCCAGAGACGTTTCTGGGGCAAGGTCCTCCGTGATTTCAACCGCCGGAGCCGATTGGCCCTCTCCGTGCTTATCAATGCCATTGGGACCAGCTGGTGCAGTGGCACCAGACGTGGAGGGACGCTCGCCATCTTCTTCTTCAGCGATGGCATCAACGTTGCTGTTGAATTGGCGGTTGTGCGAGCCTGTAATACCCTTGTCGGTGGAGCTGTCGCTGACTTTTCTGCCATGTCCATTTACATGAGCTTCTTCACCCTTCGTCTCGGGATGTCGAATGTTGTCCAACTCATATAGGAGATTGTCGAGCTTCCCGATGCTGCGCTGTCGCTCAACGACATGCTTCAGGCGCTCAATTTCTCGCTGCATCAACTCCGCTTCTTGCTCGTTCTCCGCAAGGCGTTCCTCGAGAGTCGAAATGTAGTCCTCGCAGCTAGTTTCGTTCTCGCGAGCTTTCTGTAACTTGTCTCGCAGGTCTGTGATTGTCGTATCATTCTTTTCGATGCCAGACGCAGAACTATCAACCTGAGCCTCGAGTGATTTGACATACTCTTCGTTGCTGGATTCACGATCCTGAGCCTTCTGAATACGGGCCTGCAGCTGCTGTGTTTGACTTTCCAAGAAGGCGATCCTCGTCTCTTTCTCCATAAGCTCGCTCTCGTTTGCCGACAGGGAGGACCTGGCGTTGGAAAGTGAAGATTCGAGTGACTGAATGGTCTTCTCGTACTCGAGGACCACTGATTCAACAGCTTCAGCGAACGAGTTGGAGCGTTTCAACCGTTCTAGGGCAGAGTCTCCGATTGCATCTTTCAGCATAGGCGTCTCGGCAGACTCGTTGTCGCGTGCCTTTGTGATTTCCGAGATGAGCTTTGCATGGCGGGCGCTGAGTGCGTTGTAATTCTCCTGGATGTCAAGTAACGAATTTTGCAGCTCGATTTCACGCTCCTGCTGCCGTTCGGCGCGGTCCTGCGGGCTGGCCTTCTTCCTCTCTGTCCGCTCCGAAAGCCGAATCTGGTCACGCAGAAACTGCACCTCAGCCCGCAATCTCTCGATGACTGCTTGCTTATCGCTATCATCGTGGGTCTGCTGGATTTGCGGCTTGATCTGGATAGCTCGGGCGCGCTGAGCGTACTGCACCGTATTCAACGTCTCACTCAAGTGGAACTCTGCTGGGTTCACGCAGGCAATCATGTAAGTAATGGCATTACCACCCAAGGAGTCTTGGAGAAGACGGGTCAGCTTCGAATCACGATAAGAAACATGGGCGCCGTGCGAGCGGGAAGACAGCTGTGAGATGACCTTGCCCAGGCTGGCGAGACCGGCATTGATCGAGATACCCTCCTTGGCTCGCTCTCCCTGGGCGCCCGTGTTCTTGAGCCGCTCGCTACCCGCCAAGTCAACAAAATGAAGCTTGCTATCGACGGTGACCCAGCTGTCGCTATTGCCGGACATGGCTTCGATGGGCACGGACATGCGCTTTTCGCGTTTCGTCAAGGGCGCCGAACCGCTCTTCTTCTGAATAAGGTTCAGGCTAAAGACGGCATGAGACCGCGAAGACTTTGCATTCACGGCTGTGGAATCGGTTTGTCGGATGGATGATCCAAAGTTGAGTGCGTTGAGAAGATCGTCTGCAGAGTTGATGGTGATTTGGGTAAGACCCGTCAGAAGGATGCGGCCTTTGATGTCCTCGCGAATGGTCACGGCGGGGCGCTCATGCGGAGGCGTGTGCTCGGGGATGAGGAGATCGCGAAGCTGCTCATTGTAGATCTGGATGCGGTTAGCCATTGCTTCCCCGATAGTAGCAGGTGGCGTACTTCAACGTAGGTTGCCCTCAGCTGCCAGCCCTTGTTGGGCGAATTTTTGCTGTATGCCGACTGCGCAGCGGCGAGACCAGAGAGTCGGGAAGGAGCCCGTATGCCAGAGCCGGCGGCCTTGTTCAGGCCTTCGAGCTTTTCGAAAAGGAGATCTGCTGCGCGCGGTATTATTCCTGTTGCTGTCAGCGCCAGTCCATTCTTCCATGCATTGCCTATGGCGATGGACCCTTACCCATGATGTGTCCGTTGCCCTGGTCCTGGGGGCCCGTAGTGCCCATGGTGTACGACTTTCCAGCGCCCGACTGGCCGTAGGCGAGAATGGAGACATTGTAACCCTGTACAAACGAATTGACGCTCTCGCTCACGTATTCGAAGACACCCTCCTGGTCGACGTCCTCGGCGAACACGCGGTCGAAGACAAACACCTTGCGGCCGTTGGAGGCGTCGACGGCGAAGCTTGAGGGCGAGGTGATTTGGACGGTCGAGCTGCGGAAGCGTTGAGGGATGAGGTCGAAGCCGGGGTCCTCTGGCTTGAGCGGCGGGCGTACGCGGACGGCTACAACAGGTCATGGTCAGCAAAAGAGATGGCACAGCCGGACGCGTATGAGATGACAACCTACCCACTTTGACGGCGGTCTTGGAGTCCTCATCAGAGGCGCGCGAGCCGCTCTGCTTGCTGCTCATGCTCATGCGGCTGCTCGAGCGGTTGGAACGTATCATAGCGCTCATGGGACGCTGGAGGGTGCCGGGCGGCGAGCCTGGTGGTGTGGCCATCACTGCGGGCTCGCAGCGATGCCGTTTGTAGAATATGGAGTCGTGCTCAGTCGCAGTCTGACGCGCAGGGTGGGCGAGCAGTGTGGTGAGAGGAGGCAGTCGAGGATATACGAGGTAGAGCCCGCGATGGAATTATTTGGGGAGAATCATGCGCACTAGATGGATTTAGCCCGGAGAGGCCTCATCCAATGGCGAGGTGTCGCAGCAAAGGTGTAGACGGCGTAAGGGAGGCGTGATGGCAGCAGCAGCAGAGCGCAGAGTGCAGAGTGCAGAGTGCAGCAGGTATCTGTGTACGGCGTCGTTAGAGCAACAGAGGCACAGACACAGACAGGCATAAACAGGCACAAACAGGCACAGGCGCAGAGGCAGAAAGACAGAGAGAGGCAGAGAGAGGCAGCACACAGAGGGGGGAGAGTGCGAGGCGGCGGCCAACCAACCCCTGGCTAGCTGGCTGGCTGGTTGGCTGGTTGGCTGCTTACGGATGATTGCCCTTCAAGTGCCTCCACCATCCCAACGCGCGTGCAGTGCGTGAGTGAGTGCATGAGGAGTGCTTCGATAGACTTGCGCTTGTGCTTGCGCCAGTTCTTGTGGGTCCATGGGCGTGGGCGCAAGTAGGCGTGGGCGTACAATAGGCGTGCTCTTCCACACGGCTAGCAGCCTTGTATCTAGATAGGTACATATCGGTACGGAGTACTACCAAGAGGTATGTCTCTATGTACGTGTGTGTTCTACTAGATGTCTTGTATCCGCCGTGTCACAGTCCCATGTAGGTAGGATACATAGGTTGTCCGAGTATGCATACTTTGTACTATACATACCTCCTTTGCTTTTTTTTTCTCTTTTCATCTCTTCCTCCTCACTTTGCAAACCCCCAATATCATGAGATTGGCTCCAGGAAAGGCACCGAACATCCTTGCCGCACACGCCATTCCGCTCCCCTTTGAGCGCCCTCCGTAGACCTCTGGAGCTCTGGTGCTCGTCTTCACTCTATTGCTCATCTTCACTCTGTTGCTCGTCTTCACTCTGTTCATTCCTATCCTGCCCTGCTCCGCTCTGCTCCTGCAGTCTTTGACCCGTCTAGAACCATGTGAGACACTTGTCAACCACACAGAATCTGATAGTTCATCATGCCGCACCCCCAATCATGCCCTGCGGCACCCCTCCCCGGTGGCTCATCAAGCCTCGACAAGGCTTGACAGCGTTGCGTGCGCAATGTCCGGGCGAGCAATGATACAATACAGTTCAAACTTGCACCACTTGGTCGGCGCACCGAGTCAGGCGATCCGACAATAGCTCAACCTATGTTTCAGCAATGTACATCTCGATTTCGAGGGCCTCGGCGAGTAGTCTGCCGCCTCTTCTCCTGGCCCAGTTCGCTGCGGCAGTCCATGCCATTCGTTGAGATCCACCTAGCCCTACCATTGTGGCCATACTTCGTACAGACTACCCACTAGATAGACAGCAATGGAGATTTGGAATTGCATACGGAGTAGAAATCCATGAAGCTGTACGGAGTAGTCCTTGCCCGCCTCCTGCTCAAAACCGTTCGTTCCCCGATACCCTTTGACTCCCCCTCACACCATATACTCATCCTCCGGGAACCAGGAAGAAGCACGGTTGCTGCGATCCGACTTTTGGACCGCCCGTGCATGGCAAGTCGTGGTGCAATCACTCGCAATGCCTTTCCGTGGCCAGGCTCTTACAACATGTGTGTACAGATTGTATGTACGGAGTAACGTCTAGCGTATTTATGCATCTCCATCACTCGACTGCCGCGACCTACCAAAAAAAATTGAAAAAAAAATCACTACGGGGGCTCCACCTATTGGGCGCCACTGTTGCCCTTTTTGCGGTGTGAAATGCAGCCGTCACGGATAAGCTCATGCATATCTGCCAGTCCTTACATATGCATGCCGGCCCAAAATCTGGATTTCCCACCCTGTCCTGACCGTGTTGGACGTATCTACTTACTTACATAGGCCAGTCGACGAGAAAGCATCTTTTAATGCCGTCATGTCAGGATAGAAACTGAGACATGTTGAGATGGGTAGATGGAATATTATACTCCACGCCGGTAAGAACGGCATTGGATACATTACAATGCCAAAGCAAGCTTCGCAATCCGTCCCCCTCCCGTGGCCGTTACCATATGCCATGCAGAAAAGCCCACGAGCCGTCGAATCCTGAGCCCAAGTCCCAAACTTTATTACTTGGAGGAATGCGGGTCAGCGTCTTACCGTCTTACCGTCGGCCGTTCCACTTGATTGCATCATTCGAGTCTCTGCCACCTCCACATCACCCATCCTTTTGCTCTGCATCGGGGCAGTTCTGTTCAACCCCCGCCCTCGCCTTGACCAACTGCTCGTTCTACACACCGCATCGACACTCAAGTCCATGCTCATCGTGACCAAGCAGGTACGCGCGGACAACCCACTTGACCAAGTGATAGAGTTCAACTATGCCTAACCACCTAACGTCTATCTGCTTCTCCGGAGTAGCTGCAGCATCTCATTCTGCCGTTGAAGACAGGCACAGGCTCGTATAACACTTACCGCCATCTTTCACACGCTGGTCGGGTATCTACGGATTCTGGTCTGGTGCTGCTGCTGATGCTGATACTGATGCTGATGCTTCTTCGCTTTTACCCGCCGCCGCCGCCAAGCCCAACACCCTCTGCAATCCCGATTCTAGAGATTGCGGAGGACTGCTGCACGACTTGGGCATGTGTTGGTTCGCAACCTGATTCTAGATACCAAATCCTGTTGACACGCCTTGCACCATCACTATCTATAACTTATTAGAGAGCTACATATCTACAGCCATGTCTGATAAAGTGGCTCGTGAGTGGTTGGGTTGAAATTAATCGGCCCGCTAGATTAGTCAGATGCATGCTATGCTTTGCATATTATTATTAACTGGGAGACCCGTCTTCTTGCTTTCGCATCGTCAAAGTCATTGTTATCTGCCCCTAGTCTACTTCGTAGTGTCCGCTGCTGTGTCTACTCACCTATGTACGGAGTAATACTATCATACATATACCATCCACTTACGCAGCGATGACCACTCATTGACTTTCTCGAAGCCTATCCTCCGCCCAACCAACAAGATCAACAACAATAGTCTTTCGCCTCAAAGAGAAATCTTCACAGACCATTACGACTATCACTCAGACTAAAAAATTCTAACCTTGACATGAATCAGCGCGTCTTCACGCGCGCTATGTATGTCGCACCTAGCGCAATCAATCTGGCCTGTCACTGGCCTCACGCTGCAAACTTGCGTAGCTGCATGGCGGAAACGAGCCCATGTTCCGGCTACTCGCTCTTTAGCAGTTAACTAACTAGTTAGTTACAAGGACAGCTGAGTAAGCTGCTGACACTTAACTTATACAATAGCCATCATACACGTACCTAACATGCACGCTGCAGCCGCCTGACATATGCTCCGATGTTTCCGAACTTTCATCCATTCTAGTGGCGGGTTTTTGCCTCTGTACCTTTCACTACTGCACACGCCGTCATAAGGAGAGCTTCGGTCGGTTTTGAACTCCAATAGCGACCAAGTCCAGACCTCCGAAGAATCCGGTCTTCAAAGTATTGTGCAACAAGATCATTTGAAGCACCCGGGCATCGAAGAGCCAAAGTCGCACAATGCACATTGTCTAGTAGGTTGGGAAACGCCCAGGCTGTACTTTTATGGCATTCAAGTGAGTGCTCGGTACGGAGTACTGCGTAGATACTCCGTATAGATACATGTATAGACTTCCACCGAGTGTTGGTAGCGACGTTACACGACAGGTCGTTAAAGCACGGAAACCATTTTCACCACACATGCAGGGAGCAAAGCTTCTGGATACGAAGAGAGAAGAAGAAAAAAAACCTGTGGAATCATGGTAAAGGAATTTTAATTAATGATGAGTACGGAGTACTCCGTAGATTTATTTTTTCTTCTTCCTATTTATTATCTATCATTCCAACCCCCCTCCCATGCTCATTCGTATAGTCCGTACTTGTCAGGACAGTATCTAGTTAGGTAGTCCGCCTGCGCCTTGCCACGTGGCCCCCTCCCGGACCCTTGTTTTTCACTCTCCCCTAAAATTCTTGTCCTCGTAGGCCTGAATTTCCGTCCATCCAGTTGTGAGTCGAATGTTCAGTGGCCGAGTCAGCCACCCGCAGCACCACCCCGCAGCAGCCATATTGTCACTAGACGCTTCGGGAACAGTCCGCATGATCCCAAGACGGTAATGCAGGTCCGCCTAGCCCCTTCGTATACCCGTCGCAATAGTTCCCAAAAAAAAGAGGGGAGCTGGGCCACATGCCGTGGGGCAGAGACTACATTACGCGAGATGGAGCCTGGAAATGGGGCCATGTTAGGCCGGAGGAAACGGGGTTGCATCTGATCGGGATCTGGGGACATGTACAATATAACGGGGGGGAGGGGGGGGGGGGGGGTTATTGCATACATATACTTCGTACTAAGGAAAGGCCGTAGGCCTGAGACGGGAAAAAAAAGCCTTTAGCACGGAAAAAATGGTACGGAGTATGCAATATACCATTGGACTATGCATGCATCTTCCGGGACTTTGGGTAGAATACCACATCAATCATCCTTGAATACGGCTTTGTCTTCGTCCTTGCCGGGCCAGCAAATCTCCCCCAGGAGCACAGCCCTGACGCACATGGTTGCTGTGAAAAGCCAAATCATAACTAACAAAACGGTCATCACACTGCCTAACCATAGGATCCCCGAGCTGTTTAGTTCCTGTCCGATGAAGATGGTGGAAAGCGTGAATCCTACGTTTGGGAAGACGAAGGCCCACCACGGGAGTGCGAAGGGCATTTTCGGTGAGTTTGGGGGGATGAGAGTGTGTAGGCAGGCCAGGGCTGCAAGGACGAAGAGCCAGACTGGTTGGAGTGGAGTCAGTATTAGTCGAGATGGTGGATTGGATAGGTAGCAGACCAACTTACAACTAAACAGCCACAAAAATATGGACACGAACAGTGCAAGACTACGTAGTGTCTCTGCCGCCATTGGATGTGCGGAAAAATACCCTGTGTCCTCCGGTATTGCCTTCGCCAGGCCAAGGAGCACAACAATGGTATAAGCTGCGCTTCCGACGGGAATGAACATGCCTGGTCTCACGGCCGGAGGTGGTAATCCCCTCTCCATCAGGGTAAACACATAAAGCACCAATAGTATACTGCTCAATAGCCATCCAAAGCCTTGGTATGCTAGTCCACTTACTATGATAGCTATGCGGTGTTGTGCTGGTTGAGTGCCTGCGATTAGGCTGGCCAGTGTGCCTGTTAGCATCGCAGAGTAGCCTGCGAGAAACCATGGAGGGCTGAATGGGATAGGACGGTTCGGCGTGCGGGTTATAAAGACGAGGTATTGTTGGATGGAGTTTGCGAGTGAGAGAGCGGCGTAGATGTAGTAGAGGATACGGAGGGTATTTACCAGCCTATACTCAACGTGATAGAAGAATTAGCTGACCGCATGAGATAGACGTTTCCTCCAGTGTATCACCGCAAATATGCACGTGATGACCGCGTTTTCGAATGAATGGTTGGACATGGCGTCGTTTGGGATCAGTTGAGTATACGCACCAAGCACCACACGGTCCATACGTCACACCATATACCTGCGCACCACCAAGTATAACACATATACTAAGCCAAAAAGAGCCGAAGAAGAACGCTTCCGGTGGGTGGAGAAAGGATTGTTTAAAATGTCTTGGAGACACGATAGACCGAATCGTCATGCAAGTGCAAAGAGTTATGAAAAGCACGATATTGAACAGGTAGATAACTAGACCAATAACGTAGAGGCCTACACATCAAATTAGTTAGTACATGATTTATTTCTTTTCTGGTTTCCTTGTGTCAAGTGGACATGTACATGAAGGGAACCTGGCCAAGTACCGTCAAATTTATGTGGTGTTTCCGCTAGAGCAAGAGCGAGACCGCCAGTACTCATCGTTGAAGTGAACCATGCCCACGTGAAATGCTTCAGCCGTTCGCGTATTCCAACTTTTCCCACATTCCGCGGCTTTTCTTCCTCATTGGAGCCATGTCGTTCTCTGTCCATTACGATCGTGTTTGTAGAAGCCGCCCATCAACGAATCGAGTGTATCAATTCAATTATTCCAGCAAATATACTGCGAGGATATTACGAGGTTACCCAGATGATGTTGTTTGAAATGAAAAGCTCCAAATCTGGTAAGTGGTTTTTTCGAGGTCAAAGCTGGGCCGTTGTTTGAAGACGTATTGGGCTACGGGCAATCACGAAAATGGAACCTGGTGGGTTCGAAATTTCTTATACAACGATGAGTAGCCGAGCCATTAAGCTGAAACTATATTTTGAGGTTGAGAGGGTAAGAGTGTTAAAGTCAAAGTTGGAGCGAGCGGCAATCTTGCCGATGAGCAATCAGATCGGCATCTATCCTGTTACGTCAGCATTGCACACGCCTTCAATTGATCAATATTTCTGTGCAAACAGCGTTATCATTACGCTAACCATTACTGATACTGATAAGAATCCAGTATTAAGTGGTACGATGCGTACTGTTTCTATCTTTCTTTTATTACCCCTTCCTTACACTATCAACACAATTGATCCAACCTCCTCGGGGTTTCCTCGACCTCTGTTGTGACTTCCTCATCAACCAGTGGAAGCTACGGTGGGCTTATTGGTTGATGGATGAGTAAACAGCTAGCTACCAGACTTACACATGCATACTTAGAAGGTATGTATGCTTGAGATGGTTGCCTTACGCAACCACCATCTCTCCTACAATCAACAGAGTTTCTTCAACAGCCTGTTCTTTGCGCGCACTTGCCCTCCACTTGAAGTCTTCAAGAATCGCCCAATTATAATTGTCAGATGATTCTCCGCCAACGAGGATGAAGACACTATACATGAGTAGACCAACAAACGTGCCAGTGAAACCTGTGTGGAAAGTGCGCTGGATGGATCCCTGGGCCGCAGAGTCCCATGGAGATGGAGGAGTTATTTCAGGAGGCCGTGAATGAGGGCAACTATCCCTACACGCGTATTGGCGGAGAAGATTGTTGAACCAAGAGGCAGCCTTACTAGACCAAAGAGATGTATTAGTACCTCCCCGATGGCAGACGTAATGCACACATGCATAGTCGATGCAACAAAGCTATTGACGAACGCACCAGGAAGGAAAATGTACGGCTCAGGGATCGAGTAGAAGGTTATGTCTATCTGAGTGGGTTTTAGTTCCTGGCCAGCATCTAGAATGCCTTCACAAAAGACTACCCACGCAAGGGCACTAGCAAGAAAATCTGCGAGGACTTATGCGACTAGATAGACGAGGCGTATCCTTGTAGAAGTCTGCAGAAGATGGAGAAGGGGCGTAATCTTCACACTTACCAAACATTAGCAGATATTCTTTTGGTATCAACTTCTCCCTTCTGTAGAGGAATCCGCCGTACTTTGTATTCAAGGCCTCCAATCTTTGCTTCAACGACATCCGGTGGGTGTCATTCTTTCTCCCTCAAGAGTATATGAATAGTCGGGACAGTTTGGTTGTCTGTATTATTCTCGTTTTAGATTTGTACCACTTACCAGGGTCTACGGAATGACATATAGTCGATTATCAAAACGATCCCAATAGAATGATATGTGCCGTGAAGCTACATTCATTTATGCAGACTCATCAACCACAATGAAACTGATGGTATCCATCGACCTCCTTGCCGACTTTTGAGGTCACGATTTATAGTTTTTCCTCTTTCGCTGTTGCCTTGTAGCGATTTTAGGTGAATGGTTCGTAGCCATGATCTACCAAGCCTGAACACTGGCTTCTTGGGCTCGTAGTCGTAACACGGGTTAAGATCGAAGTATCCGTTGTCAACGCAAAACCCACGACCTTGATGATTTTTCCGTTTGCCATCGCGATAGGCTCAAGCGTGTTGGTCATGCTGAGTTATAGTGTGTGCTTCCTAATTTGAACAAATGGAAAAAGCTTAGATAGTGGATATGTCATGATGGCATTTGTAATGGCGAAACATGGGTCGTTGAACAAGAATAATAGCGATTCAGTATATATAATGGACGCTGTTTGTTCTCCGCTTGACGATGTGTTGTTAGATCATGCCCTCTTATGGCGGAATAAACCGGGCTTACCTGGTATCAGCTGGGCAGATGTAAGTATGATTTACTTTTGCTTGAAGTAACGTGTTGATACGTAAGTCAAGCGGCACTATCAGGAAGCTGATTGTAGGCAATCATTTTGTCATCTACGTTGACCAATTGGGTATTTTTATCTTGCCCACCGCGCGGTTGCGGGACATTAACGTGGACTTAGAATTAGGAGGAAATTGCTACATCAGCATGCCTCCAGTCTTTGACATTACTTTCTACCTGTACTATAATATGTGGTTTATACACATCAGGCCTAGGGAAGACATGTACGGATACATTCCTACCCCTTGATCTGGAACTATCCTACGCCAAGGAGCCAGGTTACACTACACTTGGCACATTGTCTCATCGAACAGTCGAGCCCATCACCCCCGGGCTTACACCGCGCCCCGCTCATGATACCGCCATCAGCTTATTCTGCTCTTGAGCTAGGGTCAGGCCTTCAGGAGCTTGTCGGAAGAGAACAATCTCAGACTGTTTGAAGTATCGCCGCGCGTCTGGCGGGAAGTCAATCCGGTGTGATTACAGGGTGGGCATGTGCATAAGCCATCTGGCTGTAGAGGAATTCAAGTGGTAAAGGTCTGGGTAGTATCACGTACCTTCATCTATGAGTACTAGACTCAGATAATACCGGGTTGAGTATTTCTTGTTTACTTCTCTGAATGTGGGGGTAAGGTCAAAACCGCCCAGGAAAAGCCTTATCGGAATAGTTTCACCTAAAACGTGTAAGTTTGATGGGCATCTGTGACCAAGTGTCCTACCTCTTGACGGCGAACCATCCATAATCTCGAAGCGGACCAAGGTCTCGCTCTCATTATACTGATTAGGTGCCGCGCCCGTTGTTTCCCTCCTGATTATGGAAAGCTCCATGTGCTTGATCTTTAACCGTACCAGAAGGAAATATATTCTTCCGACGATGACGTCTTTGAGGTGATATTTGGACTTGGAGTACTCGAACTCAATGTGCAGACAGTCCTCAATACCAACGTCCATCTTGATCGAGCTGTTTGTTTCTGGCGGTATCCGGTACGAGTACACCCAAAGGTCCTTTTCCCTGACCACGTCGGCCATTCTGCGAGACACTGTGACGCGCACAAAGTAGCGCAGCTTCACGTTGATACCATTGTAGGACTCGTATTGCTTCTCAACGTTCTTGAAGTTGAAGTCGAAGGTCTGTGGGTGTTGAAGCTCGCCGGGGGCGGCCAGCTCTTGGCCGAGGGAGAGGAACTCGTGGTGGTTTCCGCGATCAAAGAACATCTCTACAGCCATGGTGTTAGCATGTCTGCCTGGTTTGTCTGCTTGGGGTCTGGCGGCTGCGCAACGCACCAATTGTCCCAATAAACTGGACTTTGATGCCTGTGTGTTCCAGTCGCTTCCCATCCTTCGGCCTGACTGTGACCTGCCCTTTGACCGACTCCCCATCCAGATACAGTGGCACCTTCTCTTTCCGGTTCTTGTCGAGCTTCACATCGACAGCCTGGCGCTCATCGGCTTCCTCGAGGACAACGTCAATGTCTACCGGGGTAGAGAAGAAGTAGGACATGGCGGGCGACGGGCTTCCTCGGCGAGAGAAGCGTGTACGATGCAATCAATGTGCAATGGCTGACGTAGCGGTCGATGTTCGCCCGGACTCAGCAATGCGGCGTCGGGAATTCGGTGGTATGTAGATATCTAGCGCCCGGCGCGCTAGGATGTGAGGGTCACCAGCCACAGAGGATGACTAAGCAACATATTCCCTCCCACACACCACGGGTTGGCATAGATTAGGTAGATGTATGAAGTACACAATCCAGACAACAAGGCAGCACCGCATGTTCCCGTCGGGTGTTTCTCAGTGTTTGTCGATTGCACCCTCGATGGATATCAGGTGCCCTGTTACGGAGTACTCAGCAGCAAACAGCAAACAGCAAACATGGCGGAGATGCGCACACTTTCTGTAGCACCCACGCACCCCAAACTTGCTGGCCAGAGGGCGGTGAGACGCTACACAGTCGTGACAGTACAACCACCCATGCATCCATCATCAACGATCTCCAACTCGGGCCATCCAGTCATGCTTCAGCTGTGTTTTTCTTCGTCTCGTCTCGATCTAGCCAAGTTCTGCCTAAAGCCAGAGTGCGAACAGACTGGAGAGCGCGACGACACTCCGTTGACGGTCCGAATTCTCTTTGATCGCATGTGACCCCCACGCGCCATTATCCAACAGCTTCTCGTAGCTGCTCTTCGCTGCTCTTCTCCGCTCATCTCGACGACTTCTCATCTGCCTATCCTCCGCCGTATCTACCTGTTTCACGCCAAGTGTGTCGCTGGCCCACGACCGAGACAACGGGAGCACGACTACAACCTCCGGCATGCCCTTCAGCCCCCTTCAGCCTTGCACAACGGCTGGGGGGAACGAGTGCGTTGGCAGCATGGGCACGTGTTGTTCGTTGTGTACCTGGCTGTGATGATCGCGACGACCAGGATACAAGTGCGGGGAGGTTGCGTATGTTGCATCAATCAATCATCCCACGCAACGTCAAACGCCGACCGGCTAGTAACCTTCTACTACTCCGTATTCCTCTCAACGTCAGACCGCCCGCTAGGTGGTGCCTGGTAAAGAGCCCAACTGCGGCTGTCGGGCCCGTCGAGCCCGTCCCACAACGCCTCCGGATGGGCCGCGAGAAATGCTGATTCGCATGGCTGTCTCCTGTGGTGACCAAATCTTGGCCTACATGGCCAAACTCTGGTCCCACCCTTGCCGTCATGCGGGCCCGCCGTCTGTGGAGGGTCATAGTCTTTAAGAGGGCGGCCCCGGCACCTGCAGAACTTCCATTACCGCTTGCACTCTACCTATCGCGGCCCCTGTACCAAGTAGTATTGCATTCCTCGATACGGAGTACTGTAAATTACTCCGTATAAAGTCCCATTTGCCCTTCCCGTCCGAAGAGATTCAGATTGCTCGACGCTTCTTGCGTTGCCTTGGCTCTTGGATATCAGACACCTACCGTTCAAACTTCCTTTCCGTGCAACAAACTACCCAATCGATTGCCTGCTTTCAAGATGATGCAGACGACTGAGCCACCGCTTTTGAATGCAGCCCACTATGTCGCTCCCACCCCGCCAATATCAACACCAGGTTCACCGTCCAACGCCGCATCTGTAAACACCGTCAAAGCGGTTGGAATTATGCCCACAACAAGCACAGGACATATTCTCATCGTCACCGGTCCAGCGGGCTGCGGTAAGAGCACTGTTGCCAAAGGCCTGTCTGACCGTTATGGCTTCAAATACATTGAAGGGGACGAAGTAAGTCTGATGGGTAGAATCTGGTAACCTGCGCTAAATCGTTTGTAGTTCCATCCGGAAGCAAACATCAAGAAAATGGCCGCCAATGTTCCCTTAACTGATGCGGACCGCTGGGACTGGCTGATTTTGCTTCGGGACGAGGCTTTGAAGTCTTTGACAGACGGTCACAAGGGCGTAGTTGTGACTTGCAGTGCTCTGAAAAAGAAGTACCGCGATGTCATTCGCGGAGCCAGCCTCTACAGTGGAAGCCCAAATGCCCATGTCCATTTCGTGTACCTACGGGCTTCCAAGGAAACTCTGCTTGCTCGCGTGGCAGCCCGCCAAGGACATTATATGAAGGACACTATGGTTCTTAGCCAATTGGAAGCTCTTGAGGAACCCGACGACGACGAGATCAACAAGATCAAAGATGTGCGTATTATTAACGTTGCCGGAACGCAGGCGGAGGTGTCGCAACTTGCTGCTGCTACTGTCGACAACATCATCGCAGCGAATGCACAATGATATCGGTAGAAGGACCCCACTGGTATTTCAATCTGTGGTCCATCCACCTTTCTTCACTGCCGCGTACTATGTACTACAGATGCGGGTTCCGTTTTAGCGTTGAGCATTGAGGGCGTTTTGGGGGGTGTTGGGCCAGGAAATGCCGCAGGCAATATATCATACACCGATCGGGTTTTCAAGCTTTCCCTTTGATTAAGGCGTTAAATGTGGACATAGCATTTGCAGCAATCACGAATATTCAACGTCTCGGTATTTGAACAGATTACCCTTCTTCAATGCACTCTTGCTGCTTGTAGCACCCAAGATTGATTGTGCACATATTCCGAGTAGGAACACTGAAGTAAACGTCGTCCCCGGTTCCAGCACTATGGAGACGAAGCATATCAAGACTTGCAGACGCGACTATTTGGTACTTAGTAGGCCCAACTACGGCTGCATTTGATGTCCATTTTACGGTACCGAATGCACTCTACGAAGCCTCGGTAACTTTGAAACCTTCCACATCAGACGGAACATTGTCGAAGGAACACAACGCCACCTACGTAGGGCTTTCAAACGCTTCTTCACCTTTAATCACCGCGTGCGAATCGGATTCGATACGGCATGACAGCAAGTACAGAGAGCTCAGGATATCTGAGAGCGTGCAGGCTCTCGTTTCGCGTCTAAAAATGGGCTGTGGGGTGAAGGAGCGGGAGGGGTAACTAACGGCGCCGCATGGACTTGAATCTTCAACTTTTTCACAGACTCTCTAGCGAATCCCGGCTTTCTTCAATGGGTAATAACTCTTGTAGGCGAACACCAATCGGTATAGGTAAAGTCTTCCCCGGCCAGCCGTTTCGTCACCGTAGGTATCCTTAAGCCGAGGATCACACCATACCGTATTCGGATTAGTTTGATTACCCCAGAGTCTTGTACCGACGGCTTGTATCGGGAAGTCGACAAACAAACCTTCGACTTCTGTTTCGCCATTGCTTCCAGGACCTGTTGCTTTCATACTCTATTCTCGAGTCGTAATGATCAACGGCATGTCTCGCGAAGCTGTGCGTGGTCTCTGTAGGTCGGTGGTTGCGGGCCGGTCATCAATCGTGACTCCAAGCAGTCGTTACCACAGGATTGCGGATGTGCCGAGGCGAGTGCAAAGAAGGGATTTCAGTGGGACAGGGTGCTTGAAGGTTGTTAAGCCATATTTACTCGCGGATATTGGAGAAGGTGAGTCCTGCAGATTTCTGCGGATGGGAGCATGCGTCGAGTGTCTCAGGCTGATATTGATTGCTAGGAATCACGGAATGCCAGGTCATTCAGTGGTTTGTCAAACCCGGGGCGCGCGTCGAACAATTCGATCCCATATGCGAAGTACAGTCGGACAAAGCGTCAGTAGAGGTAGATAACTCGTGTTCGTGGGTTGAAGGAGAATGCTAAGATGGGGTAGATTACGTCGCGGTTCGATGGAGTGATAAAGAAACTCTACTACGACCCAGATGATATGGCCAAGGTCGGAAAGCCTCTAGTAGACATCGATATACAAAGCGAAATCTCCGCCGCCGACGAAGCTCTTCTCAAAGACAGTTCAGACAAGCAAGCAGATAAGGAAGCACCGAAACCAGTCGACCCTGTAGATGAAGGACTAGAGGTAGCCAGAAACGACACCAAGGCTGCATCGGGAGAAATGTCTCGGCCGCAACCTTCTCAAGCCCCACTATCCGAACCACCAGAGGAAAAATCGAATCCACAGCGAACGCTCGGAAAGCACGCTACGTTCGCGACACCTGCTGTACGACATCATATAAAAGAAATGAATTTGAAGATAGAAGACATAGAAGGAACAGGTAGAGATGGACGGGTGCTCAAGGAGGACGTACAAAGACATGTACGCCTAGCGAAGGAAGGTATAGATGCTGCAGCGGCAGCACCAGTGTCAACATTTACACCCATACAGCAAATAGAGGACCAGGTTAGGCCCTTAACGCCGGTACAAGCCGCTATGTTCAAGCAAATGACGCGGTCATTGTCAATACCGCACTTCCTCTATACCGACAACGTCGATTTCACCTCCCTAAACGTCTTGCGGAAGAAGTTCAACGCACACAAAGATAAAGCAAACCGCCTTACAACCCTACCATTCATCGTCAAAGCTGTCTCGTTAGCACTGCAACAGTTTCCATTACTGAACGCCCACCTCGACACAATGACCAACCCTGAAAAGCCTCAGATTCAAGTCAAAGGCTCGCACAACATTGGCGTCGCAATCGACTCGCCATCTGGTCTTCTTGTGCCAGTGATTCAAAACGTTCAGTCACATTCCATCGAGTCCATTGCCGCAGAAATTCATCGACTGAGCAACCTAGCCCGGGCTGGCAAACTCACATCCGCCGATCTCAGCGGTGCAACTTTCACGCTCAGCAACATTGGCAGTATTGGAGGCACTGCCGTGTCTCCTGTCATTGTCACTCCGCAAGTGGGTATATTGGGCATCGGGAGGGCAAGAGTCGTGCCTGCTTTTGGAGAGGATGGTCAAGTCATCAAGAAGGAAGAGTGTGTGTTTAGTTGGAGTGCAGACCATCGTGTTATAGATGGAGCGATGGCAGCAAGATGTGCGGAGGCTGTGAGACAGAATCTCGAGCATGTGGAAAGTATGCTTGTTAGACTGCGATGAGCCACCCTATATGATATAAAATGAAGAGTCCGATCTCAATTCTTCATTCCACCCCCACGAGCTTTGATGGTGAGGACCGAGATATGATTATTGTAGGGTTCGTGCCTTTCCCTTTTTGGGGGTAACACGCACGTAGAACCATGCCACCATGCACACCTCAAAACTGTGGATCATCGTGTGAAATTCCTGTTAGGACTAGAATATGTGAACTAGTTGCATTCGCGAAGCTAAATCACCCAGCTTCATCACAATATCAGTCACCTTCGTCACAATTCTAGTTTCACGGCTAGCTTTTAGCTCAATCAAAAACCCAGAAAGGTCGACGTCACTGGAAAAACGCTCAAGTGCTTTCAAGATTTCAACGCGTCATGTGAGTTTGGTCGACGAGTGGTTTCAGTTACCTTCGTACAGCTCGTATCTGTACTTCATAGATTTGTTGCTGCACCGCACAGACCACCCCCACCCTGATGGTTGACGGTTGATTTCCCACTATCTACCTTCATACACGAAGCCAAAGCTCCAGTCCATAAGGCACCCCACACTCAATTAATCCCCGCAACGTCCACGCATCTTCATAATTATATACTCTATCTATTCTACTATTCTACGATACACGAACAAAAATGACTTCCATATCCCCGCTCCCATCACAATCTTCCTCTACCTCCACTTCCGCCGCCGCCGCCTCCTCATCCACAGTAACAGCAGCAGCAACGACAACGACAGAAGCATACAATTTCCCACCAATATACTCGTTCCCCCCCTTCTTCACCCTCCAACCGAACCCCACAACACGCTCTTCCCAAATCTCCTCATGGTCTTCACATATCCAAGCCTACTGCCGCTACCACCGCCTCTTCTCAATCTCATTGATTGACCAGCTCCCCACGCCCCTCTTCACCAACAGCAAAATCTCGCGCTCCCTGTCGCTGCGCGACGCCAGAACAGTCATACAATGGATGAGTACATCCGAGGGCGGGAGCCGCGCAGAGTGGATAAACACCTCCAGCTCCAAGAAGGGAGGATCGAAGTTCACCATAGCAGAGGGAGAGGGAGAAGGCGGGAAAGCATGGATATATTGGCGGCGACCGGAGGAATGGGCGACCGCGTTTGAGGAATGGGTCGAGAGAACGGGGCAAAAGGGAACTGTGTTGACGCTTTATGAGTTGACGGAGAGTGACGCGACGAGGAAGGAGGAGTGGCATGGGATGGAGGGACAGCTTTTGCAGAGGTGTTTGGGGCTCTGTGTTAAGAGGGGGAAGGCGCAGATTTTTGGGGGCGAAGGGAGTGAGGGTGTGAAGTTCTTCTAGGTCCAATACGGGATGGATGGAACTGAGGATTGCGTCGGACGTGGATATTAAACAGAGTAGTTGTTATCGGCATTTGTTCGGAGGACAAGATGACTATAGAGTGAAGGTTTGGCTAGTAGTAGTGGAGTGCGGAGGGCACGTCAGCTACCCTAAGATACCCAACCATATCAGTGAAAAACTGAATGAATACAATATCACACACCATGAACGCGTGGCTCGTAATGTGAACCATAAGAAGCAAATCGCGCTCCACTCTCATCTAGCCTCTTCGCTCCATCTACTTTTCCAGCATCTCCTCACTCAACTCCCATTCCTCCTTCCACATCATTCGCTGCCCAATCGCTACACCTAGAATCCATTCCGTGCTCACAATCCTCGGTATCATATCATTCTTCGCCGCAAACTCGCGGAAACTCTTCCAATGCCCAGCTTCAGTCTTGTTTGCCTGTTCCCATCTTCGAGCCTCGTCCGCATCCTTCGCATCCTCAACCGATTTAACCTCGGAGATAAGGTAGAGCACATCACCCTCATCTTCTAGTAGGTTTTGTGAAACTTCCTCGGGTTGCGACTTGATCTCGCGGCGACTAGCACTGAGTTTGAGCGAGTGGCCACGATACGCTATGCAGGCACCACCGTTGGTTTCAATGATTCGCTTGTATGTGTCAAATCCCCCAGTAACGCCGGGCGTGCAGAAGATTTGCCAGCCTTTGAGAAGGCGGTGCTTATTTTCTTTTGCGCGCGCAGTGGCTTCGTCCATGCTTATGTCGTGCTGCCGCTCGTACTCTGCAACGTTGAGCGGGTATTTTGCTGGATCTGGAATCTTATAGTTCTTCAATGCATCGTCGAGGAAAGCGGGCGATACAAGCGTGGGACCGCAAGCAAGTGCTGAGACGAATTTCTCAGTGCGGACGATTTGCGGTGCAAGAAGCAAGTCGACTTGCTTGTAGTCATCAGTGATAAAGATACCAAGCTCGCGCATGCGTGTCTTGTCTTTTGACTCCTGGTCCTTTTTTTTCACCCATCGCGTGTCTCTTGAAATGAGCATGCGGTATTTGATTGGGACCAGATGACCTTTGCGTGCCTTCTTACTCTTCCTTTGGGCTAGCTCAGAAGCCTCGTCTTCTTCCGTTGTACCGTCGTTCGTGTCTACTTCGTCAATGGAGCGTTTACTGGACGTAGAGTCCCGTCCCTTACGTTTCGGCTGGTCGGAAACTTCATCCTCCTTCCGACGACGCCCACCGTGGATAACACCTCCCTTTCGCTTCGTTTCTTTTTCAAACTGCGCAATGTCATCTGCAGCATCATGTAGTTTCGTTAGGGCTTTAGCTTTGGCACCTCGACTGCCTGTGGTACCGGGCGTCTCATTCTCCTTGCCGCTGGACCGTCGCGAGGGGGCAGGTGTTGCTACTTCGTCTCCAGTCTTTATGTGCTTTTTCGTCTTATTCGCCGAAGGCGTACTGCGAGCGTCTCCATCACTGGATCCGTGACCCAATGGCACAGTCGACCCTGAAACGGCATCTGGCGGTCCTGTAGGCTTGGCTGGTTGTGCCTTTCGAGTCTTGGGAAAGAACAATTTCTCTACGGCGGCCCGGTTCATCTCTGTAGAGCCAAGAATCTCACCCATGTTTGTCCGGGTGGGAAAGTAGATATACCTGTCATCGGCTAACGGCAACAACTGACAGCGAGCATAACAGTCTTCAAGCCATAGATTGTTCACAACATTAACGCCCCATTCCTGCGCAGCCTCGTACTTCTCGCTGGTCTTGTGCGCGGCAATAAGATGGGTATTGTCTTGTTTGAATGTCTTGGTATACTCTGCACCGGTAGCACGGATCAGATTTTCGAGAAAGACACGAGCTTCGCCGGTGTAGCTCGATATGCTGATTTTGAATTTCTCGAAGCCGGGGATCCCGTTGCGAGGGCGCGGGTAGTGCAGCATGCGGCGCATCGGATTTGTCCACTCGTCATGGGTGATCAGATAATACAGCCAACTGAGATTTCCCACGTCCTTCATCGCTTGCGATGCCTTGACGTAGTCATCGCCATCTCGAAAGTTGCAGACATAAATGTCTGCTTCGGCTATATTCTTGGTAATGTGGCCACCACCAGCTTCGATGAGATCTGTAAGGGTCCCTTTAAGCCTTGCGTTGATATTGAGGTCCGAGCCGAGCTTGATCTTTTTGCCAGCGAAGGCATTTATTTTTCGAGGGCTTTTCATGTGTGTAGGCGGGGTAGACGTAGGGTCATCTGTGGGTTCTGGGTTGGTCGCGCCACGAATGTCAAGGTTGGTCTTGAGAGCGGGGATCGCACCTGCGGCCATGTTCAATATCTCGGGATTGGGGAGAAGATATGGGCGTTCGCTAATTCTCCGGCCAACTCTGATGCAATCATCGAACCTGGAACGGTCAGCGCAAGTCGATTCTGTTTGGAGCGACGCGCATTACCAGTGTGGGAGTACTGTCTTGACCTTCAAGTTCTTCTCGCATGCCAACTGGAATCTTCTATCCTTCTCACTGAGGACCACAAGATGCGTAGTTGCCTTTGTCAGCCCTACACTGACTTGGCCACCCATCGCAATCACACCGCCGGCAATTGCATCCTGATCGCCTTCAGGTATGTCCCCACAGCACACCACCACATCGCTCATGAACAGCGCAGGATCAGGGTTGAACGATCTCGGATTTTTCAGTTTTCCTATGTTGACACAAGCCTCCACAAAGCTAGGTTTTACGACGTTGATCATAAGGTCGAGCGCGCGATAGTAGTCGGGGAAATCGGTTGTCACTGAGACAATATAGAGAATCTTTTCGAGCCTCTCGATACGCCCGATGGAGGCGTCGAAGGGTATTACAGTGCCGCCGTAAGTTGCAATTTCGTCGGTGAGCTGCGCGACACTTAGCAATGGCTCTGACGCCGAGGGACGCGTCGCCTACCTTTTGAACGGTCTCCGAGGCGAGCGATGTTGGGATAATGGTAAATGCAGCCTCGTTGAAGACAAGCTCCGAGTGATCCAGCATTCTTGTGTCCTCCATGTTGACTATACAGAATCACAAGTATGCGTGGTGGTGTGTCGAAGACTGGAAACCAATGTCAATGCGCGATCAGCCATGATCACTCGCGCTTTCAGGAAACGCGTAATGCACGTGACTCTGCTCTCGCGTTCCCCCACCGTGCCGCAAGCACACGCCGCGGTTGCCGAATTTTCGCCATTACCTTGTCTTGGCCTGCACTAAAGATTGGCAAGCTCTAACACTTGCTCAGTAAATAGAAATCAATCATCAGGATGATTGCGACCATCTACGCGCTTTCGAGACTACTAATAGGTAGTCTACCTAATGGAGATGTTGGGGATTTACCTCGGCCCGCCTCATCTACCGGGGAACGCAATCACGGCAACCTTTACTCCGTACTTATCAAAGCCCTCGCTGTATTTCTACTTTCATCCCCAATTCAATCTATCAGCCTTTGAAGATTGCAGATTGTGATTGAAGAGGCACCGTATCCCTATCACTACATCCAGGCGTCAGTTGTTTATCGCCATGTCGTCGGAGTACTATCGCATCGAGGAGCACGTATTGGAAGCATCACATATTCGCGGTTTCCCTCGAACGACGTCTACAACTCAGGATGAAGTGCTCCATCTTGCCATCAAGCAGTATACGCCGTTGAGCAACACCAAGCCTCAGCCTGGAGACGTTACCATCATTGCAGCGCATGCGAATGCTTTCCCTAAAGTAAGCCCTCGTCTCTATCACTTTCACCATCCTTACCTGACAATTCTGTCCTCCATTCTTGCTACACTTGGATGCCTATCAAGGGCTAACTCTGGTCTAGGAACTTTACGAACCCCTCTGGGATGAACTCCTCAAAGTCTCAAAAGCCCACAACTTCAACATCCGCGGGATATGGATAGCGGATGTCGTCCACCAAGGCCAAAGTAGCATCTTGAATGAAGAAAAGCTAGGCAATGACCGTAAGTTCTCTTTGCTACTACATTCCCTACTCTTCCCTGCATCGCATCACTGATACTCCCTAGCCGCCTGGCTCGACCATAGCCGCGACCTTCTCCACATGGTCAACACGTTCCGCTCCCAGATGCCACGCCCTATAATCGGCTTGGGGCATAGTATGGGCGGCGCCCAACTCGCCAATCTTGCACTTTTACATCCACGTCTTTTCGAAACGATGATCCTCGTTGATCCTGTTATTAACAGATTGATCTCCCTGTCCGGTAATGTCTCGCCTGCCCATTCTTCGGCGAATAGACGTGATCGTTGGCCTTCACGTGAAGAAGCAGCCAAAAGTATGTTGAGGAACAAGTTCTATCAGGCGTGGGATAAACGCGTGTTTGATAGATGGGTTCAATATGGGTTGAGAGAGTTACCAACGGCCTTGTATCCAGAAAGTAATAGCACGCCTGGGTCACTTCCGGCTGCTATTTCTGGAGAGCCTACGATAACGCCTACCCCTGCCCGTCCCAAAGAAGTTACGCTTGCAACGACAAAGCACCAAGAAGTCATGACATTCCTCCGTCCCAACTTCGCTTTCCGTCCCGGCGTCGACACAGAATCCTCATCCTCGGAGTATTCCACCGCAAACCCCACAGCCATAAATCGCCGCACACATCCCGACCTCATCCTGACCGATGTTCCGCAAACACCATTTTACCGAGGGGAATCAATGATGGTCTCCCGGCAATTACCTCACCTACGTCCTTCAGTCCTTTATGTTTTTGGGGGTCGCTCCTTCCTTTCTCTCGATCCAGACTATGTCAGAGAGAAGATGGCACTTACAGGGATTGGCGATGGGGGAAGTGGTGGAGTGAAAGAAGGGAGGGTGGAGAGCGTAACTGTCCAAGAGGCCGGGCATCTTATTCCAATGGAGAAGGTGGAGGAGAGTGCGATGCATTTAGGGAAGTGGGTCGGGAAGGAGATGAATAGGTGGCGGGAGGACGAGAGGAAGACGGAACAAGAGTGGGCGGGTAGGAAAGGCATGGGGAGAAGCGTGCTTACGGATAGGTTTATGGACGAGTTAATGAACGTGATGAAGAAGGGGAACGGATCGAAATTGTAGGCTAGTCTTTTAGTGCGATTGAGTAGGATGTTCGGTTCTAGAAGAATATGTTCGGGCCATGTTGCCATTTCTCGTTCAATCCTATTCGAAGCTCAAGACTCACAGCGTCCCCACCCTCACTTTAGCAAATCCTCTCATCTGGCTCCCTCCAAGGAACTCCTAGAATCTCAAAAATTCTTTTCTCGCTCCTACCCTCGATAAGGGCCCCCTCATTCAACTTCTCCTTATTCTTCCCTCTGATAACATCCTTGTACAATCCACGCTGATTCAATCTCATTCCCTTCTTACTTGCTAGAAGTCGGATACTCCGATTGAAGATGTCATTTCCCGTAAAGTAGAGCATCGCAGCGCCCATCTCGAAGTCCGGCACCAACAACAGATCAAGACGACGCCATGTAGAGGAGCCAGGAAGACAACAAGCTCCATGCCATTTCATGCCATCATCGGCCCGGGATGAGGTGGCGAGTTTGCATTTCAAGAATCCGGAGGCTGTTAGAGATGGGATCAGCGTGTCGAAGACGACTTGCCGGAGATGGGAAATCGAGGCCTCGGGTTTAGTGATGATGATATCGATATCGCCAGAATCTTTTGCACCGCGACGATACGATCCCATTATCGTAGCTTCAAACTTTGGATCAAGATGGTGGAGCATGGATTCGACGTAGTTTCCATGTGCCTCTACTTCTGCGCGAGGGATCCGCTGGGCGAAATCCGAGTAGTGTTCTATGCCAATCTTTTGCGACTTTGTGAGTTTGGCTTTTGTGGAGAGGTCGTCAAGCGTGCGGTATCCGGCTTGGATCCATTTGCTGGCTTGGGCGAGCCCCACACCATAGACGCCGATGAAGAGACGGAGAACTTGATCCGTGGGGTCGTCACGTGTGCTGTCTAATCTTCGTAGGCGATCTGTGAGGACTATCTCTTCGATCTTGTCGGCTAATCGTTGTCCGATGGATGGGAGGGATGCGGCTTCTTTTGCGGTGGTGATCTTGGTGGGTTGTTTACGGAGAGTGCTTATGGCTTTGCGGTAGGCGATGGTGCGCCATTGGTCCTGAATTTGGTCGTAGTACTTGCACATTTCATCTAAGATCTTGATTGTGCGAGCATTTGGGTTTGGGGAGGAAGTAGTACTCGAGGGTTCCATACATTGGAAAGATATTGAAGGGATACCACGATTGGCTTTAGACTTTAGCGTTGAGGGTGGACGCTTGAGACGTTTGTGCGGTGATTCGAGAACTTCATCATCAGTCGTGATGTCTGAGTCTTGTGAGGTGAGGTTTGTGAGCCGCGAACCTTCTTGGTCTTCGTCTTGGTCTTCGTCTAGAGGTAGATGGGCAATAGCCTTTGTTTCCTGTATAGCTGCCGAAAGCGCATCATATGCGCCTGTAGACCTAGTGGACTCATCGTAAACAAAACTATCCTCCACTACATCATCGGAACAAATAATAGGATCGTTCAGAATTGGACTCGAGACTCGACAGCTGTTTCCCACTGGCGTAGATAGGGTCTTCTGGGAGTGGGAAGCGTCCAGTTGGCGATCTAGAGGCTTGATTTGAAGAGAGTCATGAGAATAGGATGACTGAGAAGTGCTCTTTGAGCTGCTAGCGGCCGTGTGGCTGGGTCTTGGTGCTCCTTTTACGAGGAATCTACCCGCAGTTGGATCAAGTAGTGTTCTAAACTGTATGCATTGCGGAATGTATGGGTCAAATTTTACTAGCACTACTTGCCGCTACCATGGTATTGTCAGCCATGTTGTCACATCATAAATTTTTCATGGTGCGCACTCACAGGCAATCCAGCTTTATTGAGATGGCGTAATACTTGTGAATATGAGTGGTCATCCACCAGGACGTGTGTTATGTCATCACGCCATGACTTAACCCATGCCGCTCCTAGCTGAATGACTTTATGTATACGTTGCCGACGTGGCATACCGAGATCATCGTTTGGGTAAAAATACACCACTTTGCCTTTCAAGACCTGTCGATCTTCTGGTTCAAGCTTGATCTTATCCGCCAACTTCACATTCTTACCATTCTTGAGCTCTCGCGGGATGGCACCCACTCGTTTGTAGAATGGTATCTCATCCTGTGCCTTCTTTTCCGGCAACGAAGTCGTCCTCAAGTTTCCTTGCCCTTCCACCCTGGGGTTTGTTGTAGATCGCCGTCGCCCTTTGGTGGCGGGAGAACTTTTCGCGGTATTTTTATCTGGCATTGATGTCGGTAATCTTAGATCAGAAGACTCCAAGCATAAACTCGGTGGCTGTTCAGCTCCGCGGGCCTTAAGTCTCTGTAGCTGCTCCTTAGGTGTCGGACCCAAGAAACTGCTAGATTGACGGGCAATCTTGGGACGATGTATTGTTTCAGATTCAGCAATCAGACGTCCTATATGCAGATACGCTTCACCAAGTGAGCTTTTGTCGTCATCTCTGTCCCATATCTCTTGTTGTTCAAAGTACGCTATCTTTTCTTGGAGTGCGTTGTCCGACATAGTGTAGGTGAATACGCGTTGGTGGCTGTTCGAGAATAGTATTCCACATTGAGGAATTAGGCTAGAGGGAACATATATAGTGAACTAGTTAGCCAAGGTGTGCGATGGGTGACACAAAGGCAGCAGCGCGTCAGCGGAGATCAGGCAGATGTGAAAACGCCAAATCACGTGAAAATCCACTTAGTCTGCTATGGGATTAGTACAAAACTGCCAGCTAGATAGCGACCATCTGTACCGAGGTTATCTATTCATAGTCACGTGATAGTCTCTCGTGCTGATGAATATGGTGTGCCTTGACTCTGGTGTTACAACAGAAATCTGCACTATAGACGGAGTGAAGCGCTCACATTTAGATCACGTCGCAAGACGGGAGAAATGTATAAAATAGGCGCCAGAAGATTTAGCAGCAAACTCCTCGCATTGTTAACTAGCCACTGTTAGCTTTTTCGATAATTCACCTCTGACACACAACTCGAAACGTTCCGTATTCGGCCTGCAGGTGCGGGTAATTACTCCGTATTGATAGCTTCACTTGACGGTGGACATCTGATACGGCTTTGGCTGCCCGCTGTACTCCATAGTAACGATGTAGATAACGGACAGACTGACAGGCTTCAGTTCCTAGGCGTTGAAAGGGAAACAGTCACGATCGACAGTTCAACCGCAGAAGGGGCAATAGAGCATCTCTGGGTACATACTATGCAATTCCTGGGCACGATTGTTTCGGTTTCATCAACCACACGCTGGGCTCGGTGTGAGGATGACACTAGGAACAAAATGCAGTTAGTCCAGGAGATCTGCCGTGTTTCCTTGCACCAGCAATGGTCCAGATCATCGCGCGACATTCCAAATTTGGACCTCCGCTATTAGAACGCAGCGTGCCAGGTTGTTTTTGGGGAGGGGGTACGAAGTATGTATTGCTATTGCTCGCCTGCGCCTCCTCTAGCCTCCCTCGCTACAGTGTGTCGGCTTCTGTGGCACATTTTGTATGTATGAAAATGTGGCATTCCCTTGCTTTTTGTTGCCGTTGAAGCGCCGTCCCGCTGTCTCGGACAACTCATCACACTGACAATGTCTTTCTGGTGACACTGAGTGAATCCCTCGCCACTTCTACTTCTACATTTCATCTTTGGCTTGTGCAAGTCATACTGTTTCGTAATACATTTTGTTCGGCTGTTCGCTTGCTTTGATGATGATTCCAAATTTCCATCTACCAAGCGCGTTGTTGTGGAGTCTCGCATTAATTCCCCAGCCTGCCTTTTCCGCCAAATACATCACAACAAACACTGCTACACCACACGAAACTACAGATAATTGCACCTGCTACGCCGTGAACTCTGGCGCCGACTCAAACTCGCCATCCTACTTCCAGTACTATCGCTTCTTCGACTTCCGCAACCTCGCGGATCGGTCCGGACTGTATGTAACGACACCACCTTTCGTCAACAACTCTCAGAGGACTGGAAGTGAGAATGTGTGGAATCAGGATATTCTGAACAGCGATGCATGGAACACGGATTGGATAATTCAGAATTGGAGCAGAGATGCTACAAAAGACTTACCAACCCGAATAGTAAATTCTCCTGCGAACGTCTTCCTACAACAAAACAACGACACCAACGACGACTCCACATTCCTCACACTTCGCACCAACAGACTCGACGACTTTCAGTCAGCGGCAGAGATTGAAAATAGACAAAAGAACTTAATGCATGTGTCGATGCGGATGATGGCACGAGTTACTGGCTCGAAAGGGGCCGTTGCTGGATTCTTCACTTTCTTCGACGACAATAACGAGTCGGACATTGAGATCCTGACGAAAGATTCAACGGATACTATTCATTACACGAACCAGCCCTCGGTTGACAAACGCGGCAATGAAATCACTAAGGCATCTATCATGACACAAAAGCTCGCCTCTTGGGATGAATGGCAGACGCACCGCATTGACTGGCTAGGCAAGAATAGCTACTGGTATTTGAACAACAAGCAGGTTGCTGCGAATTCGTACTCGGTCCCGCGGAAGCCTAGTGGTCTTACCATCAACATGTGGTCTGATGGGGGGGAGTGGTCAGGGAACATGAGCGTCGGCAACTCTGCAGAATTTCAGATACAGTGGATAGAGTTGACGTTCAATACGAGTGGACCTGTGACTGGTCCAAAGAAGAAGGGGGAGGATAAGAGGCGGGATGTCGAGACGACGGTCGAGAAGAGGAAGAACAAGGGATGTCAAGTCATCTGCAAGATTGACGACGTCAAAGCAATTGGAACACCGGAGATTGTCCATGTAAGCGGGGCGGTTGAGATGTCTATTTCCTGGAGTTTTCTAGCATTTGTTGGGATCGTATCATTGTGGGCTGGAATATGAATGTACATGAAAGTCACGTAACGAAGATATACTGTAACAATGAAAAACTACCTTTGTCTGACTCGGAAAATCAGATATATGCATGTACACATGTACTACACAGGGACGTACATACGAGAAAACTGCACATAAAGCCGTCTCATGATACTCGGATGGTGTTGATCCCGTGACGGGGAAGCTACCCCGCGTCTACTTAGTACCCTTGCATACCAGCTCGACCCACCACCTGTGACTTCCCCTCTACGAACACAACCACAAATCCTGCAGGTACTTTCTTCCTTCTATACTCTACAACTTCACCGCCGCTACAATGGCCGCCTCCATAGATCCTGAGACGCTTAAGCAGTACCTCGCCGACAACCCTCCCAGCATTGTGCCCCTCGCGATCAAACCCCACTTCGAAGCCCTTACCGACAAGGAGAAGCTTTATGCCCACCACATATCAAGGTAAGCTGAATCTCAAACCGAACAATTCCCTCCAATTGACCCAATGTGAACAGGGCCTGCTACAGCGGCACCCGCATCATCCTCCGCCAGATCTCGCCCGAATCCGAGCCCATCTATGACTTCATCATCGCGCTGCACAAACATAGCAACGGCGATTACGCAGCTCTCGCGAAAGACACTGGCCTCTCCCAGGATGAAATTGATGCATATTTAAATTATGCCGCCCAATTCCTCGGCAACACAGGCAACTACAAGTCGTTTGGCGATTCCAAGTTTGTCCCACGCCTCGAGCCGCGACAGTTAAAGGCATTGGCTGCAGTTTCGGAGACGACATTGCACCTCTACGAGAAGTTCAAGGAGGCGATATATGCTGGAAACGATGTTGCGAAGCTGCATCTAGGATACCCAAGCGCGGGTCATGTCTCGACGTATTACCCTGACAGCGCGGACATCACCAAGGAGGAGATTGCGGGTGTGAGCGACTTCTTGGAAGGCAAGCGCCTGCTGCCGGAGAATACGAGGGTTAGGAAGACGAAGGATGGGTTTGAGATTTTGATTGCGAGTGCTCAGTCAAATCCCTCGGCCGAAGACCGGGACGTAAAGGAGAGTGAGTGGACGTTGGACGATGGTAAGAAGATCAAGATTGTGTTTGGAGACTACCAAAAGGAGATGGAGTCGATTGCTCATCATATTGACCAAGCGAAGAAGTACGCAGCAAATGACAACGAGACCAACATGATGGAGCAGTATGCGAAGAGCTTCCGAACTGGCTCTCTTGAGGCGTACAAGGAGAGCCAGAGGTTTTGGATCAAAGACAAGGGTCCTGAGGTGGAGACAGATATTGGCTTCATTGAGACCTACCGCGACCCTCATGGTATCCGTGGTGAGTGGGAAGGATTTGTGGCCATGGTCAACAAGGAGCGGACAGAGGCATTTGCCAAGCTTGTAGACTCAGCACCGAAGCTGATTCCTCTGCTGCCTTGGGATTCAGCATTTGAAAAGGATAAATTCTTGAGTCCTGACTTCACTTCGCTTGAGGTGCTCACTTTTGCCGGCAGCGGGTAGGTGAAGATACTTACTCGTGGAACAAACTGACACTGACATCCATTAGTATCCCAGCAGGTATCAATATTCCCAACTACGACGATATCCGCCAGAACCTAGGCTTCAAGAACGTATCACTCGGCAACGTGCTATCAGCAAAGGCAGCTAACGAGCCCATTCCCTTCATCAAGCCCGCTGATCTTGAGGTGTACAACAAGTATCGTGACCCCGCTTTCGAAGTTCAAGTTGGTCTCCATGAACTGCTGGGGCATGGCTGTGGGAAGCTACTCCAGGAGACCTCACCAGGCGAGTTCAACTTCGACATCAAGAACCCGCCAGTATCGCCCGTTACTCAAAAGCCTGTTACGACGTACTACAAGCCAGGACAAACGTGGGGCTCGGTATTTGGCACTATTGCCGCTTCATACGAGGAGTGTCGCGCAGAGTGTGTTGCTATGGCTCTTGCTTGCGAGTTCCCAATCTTGCAACTTTTCGGCTTCGGTGATGGTAAAGAAGATTTGAATGGTGAAGCTGGTCATGTTCTTTTCGCTGCATACCTCCAAATGGCGCGTGCAGGCGTGGCAGCGCTGGAGTTCTGGGATCCCAAATCCCGCAAATGGGGCCAAGCACACATGCAAGCTCGCTTCTCCATCCTCCGCACCTTCCTCAATGCTGGCGTCGAGTTCTGCCAATTAGAATACGAAAAAGACGACCTTTCGGACCTCACCATCCGTCTGGAGCGTAGCCTCATCCTTGAACTTGGTCGGCCAGCAGTAGAGGAATATCTTCAGAAGTTACATATCTTCAAGAGTACAGCAGACTATACAAGTGCTAAAGAGCTGTACGACGAAATCACTACGGTGGAACCTTTCTATGAGAACAAGGTGCGGCCGGCAGTGCTGGCGAGAAAGACGCCAAGGAAAGTATTCGTGCAGGCTAACACTGTAGAAGAAGATGGGAAGGTTGAGCTGAAAGAATACGATTCAACTGCTCAGGGAATGATTCAGAGCTACGTGGAGAGAGAATATGTGTAGACATAAACCAGGTTGCTCAAATGGTTTGTAGAAGATGAGAGCATTGCATGATATCAAGACATCTATACATCCCGGACGATGGGGGCTATGTCTGGTACTCTCAAATGGATGTGCCAGATCACCTCCATACGGCTAGTTCATTGATCTAGAGATGAAAAATGCATCGTATTTGGTTTGGGTGGCGGCCAGGCGGCATTTCTCGAGGCCCTAGATAGTATATAAAATAAGGTAGTTTGGCATCACGACTGGAATCTATCTGTCCCTTCTCCTACCTATTTAGGCAATTTGGAAACTCCATTTGGAAATAGGGTTCGCAAAGTACAGCTTGAGGTGCTACATAACATGCAATCTGATGCATCAACCCATCAACATCTCCTTGATGTTAGAAATAGGTGTCAGACACGACCTCTATATCTTAGATATACGTAGATTACGAGCTAATAATGATCTACCGACAATTTGTTGGACTAACAATCTAATGGCTTTTAGACGACATCGCACGGCTACATTTTGGTATACCGAGTAGGCCTGGAGTTACACACTTGCGAAGCCATACTAAAGACGAGTGAAATGAATCAAGCACGAGAAATCCCAACTCTGATTCACTCTGTTCAGACCCACTTGAAAGCCGGCAATTCACGGCTTTGCACGCTATCTCTTTCAACAGTAGGCCGATTATTAATACTCATCGACTGGCCATCACAAACGACAGATGTTTGAAACACTTTTCTAGACTACATATACCAACATAGTTTCTCCATATCTAAACGTTCCCTTGTTCTAACCGTCTAGATTCGATCAATTGCATGGCTTCCCCATCTACATCTCCCCGCCTCGGGTGGATTGGACTTGGCTCCATGGGCCTCGCCATGGCGACGAATATCCAGAAACACTTGAAAGAAAAGAGTTTACATAGCCTTCATTATACAAACCGGACGCTCTCACGAGGAGACGGGTTGAAAGAACTCGGAGCGATACCATTCGAGACGGTAGAAAACCTGGTGGAGAACTCGGATATAATTTTCATTTCCGTAAGTGCATGCATGCATGCATGCATGCATACATACCGCCTCCACCAGTGGATACTTTTGAAAAAAAAGCCCACTAACACACCAAAAGCTCAGCGACGACCCAACCCTCACTTACATGATTTCTCTCATCCTCTCAAGCGGCCCAGTCGCGTCCAAAGTCTTCGTAGATACCACAACCGTCCACCCCAGCACCACGTCCACCATTTCATCCCGGGTGAACGAGGCAGGCGGACAATACATAGCCGCCCCAGTCTTCGGCGCAACGTTAGCCGCTCGAGCTGGCCAGTTGCTCGTTGCTGTAGCCGGCGCACCTTCTGCTATTGAAAGAGTAGAACCCCTACTCAAAGGCGTGATTGCTCGGTCCGTCATCCACGTTGGATCATCACCCCCGCAAGCCTTTCTCTTGAAAACGACTTCGAATTATATCACTGCTAGTCTCATGTACGTCCTCTCGGAAGCACATACGCTAGCGGAGAAATCTGGTCTTCCTTCTTCCGTCTTGGAGTCTCTGGTCGAGCAGAATTTCGGGCCTTATGCTTACGGTGTTTCTCGGCGGATTACATCTGGGGCTTATGTTGCTCCTCGGGGCGAGGCGCCGAGTTCTGGGCTGGAACTGGGAATCAAGGATGTTGGGCATGGGTTGGGTGTTGCGGAGGAAAGGGGGATGAGGTTGAGGGTGGGGGAGTTGAGTATGGAGGCGATGAGGGAAGCGAAGGATTGGGGGGAGAGGGGTGGAGGGAAGAGAAGGCTGGATAGTAGTTCTGTTTTTGGGAGTGTGAGGGTTGGGGCGGGGTTGGAGTTTGAGAGTGAGGCTGTTAGGATGAGGGATGGTGGAAAGTAGGGGGGATGTGGTTTAATACGTTCAAGTTGGGTTACTCGTACAATGTCTGGGGCGATAGTCTCTGCACAGGATTACTGTAATGTTTGTCTCATGGCTGTCATGGTAGATGTATCAATTTGGTATCTGGTCTTTATATTCTTACTATATCGATACCAGCGTCGCTCCATCGAACAAAAAGCTCGAAGGTCTATTAAGCCACCACGTCCAACCTTACATATGACAGATAGACCGCTTGTGTTCTTTTGTGAGTGATATTTACTCTTTACATGCAATCAATACTAGTGTATATTATTTCTCTTGAATCAATTGTGAATAGTTGAAAGCAAATCCACCAGTCTAAACGTTGATATCAGTAAAATCATTATATTTGTAAGAGTATTTGAAGTCCTGTACTCCGTGTATAATAAACAAACACCCCAAGTCTTCTAACCCAGCAAATTCAGACTAAAATATAGGGAAGACATGTATACTGGATGAATGCATAGGCGAAGTGGGTAGCGGTGATATCATCCACTTACGCCACACCAAGCCTCCTGTCAACGAATAAAAAAGGAGACTCTAAATCAGAGATACAAGAAAGGCGTGACATGTATGATTGCAAGGACGAAGTGGTGTGGGCCCTGATCCATTTATGCAAATCAAACGACTCGAGTAATACAGTGACCGTAATTTCACTCATTTACACTTTCATAGAATTGTTGATTTTGCTGAAATCCTCCACGAATATCTAACTTATCAATGATATTTAATGAAATCTTACTTACTTTTCAAACACCACTAAGTATTTTTCCAAATGGTTAAGATTTATAACTTCCATTATCACCGTTCTAGTAGTTGGTTTTTGAAAGTCGCATGAGCAGTTAACTGAGACCCAGTATCGCATGAAAAGCTCTCCAGGCATCAAGCCGTTCATCTAAAGCTATACGGCTTCTTGTAGAACTTTGCCAATCGGGAGATTCGGGAGGAGAGGAGGCACTTTTAGACCACCATGAACCTACCTATTGGTCTGCTTCATCTTTTCTTCTCAGCTGAAACAAAGTCTCCTGAGATTCATTCGCCCCGAATCTGCTCCTCCACGCCATCACGACCAAAGACGCATGCATAAACTGCAGCCTACCGTTTGGATGAACTCTAGGCAACAGTGCTCACAGGAAGGCAAAACATGTGAAAATGGAAAGCGGCAGGGAAAGACGAATGGAGATGGGGCGGCAAATTGTGCCACTGGCGGTAAGCATTTCGTTAGTAGTGATTGGATTTCCCTTCAATGCAGCGTATGTGTGGTGCAGACAGAAATCTCGATTAAGTTGGTAGAGTGAGCAGGTTGATGACCGAGATATGAGTGTGAAGTTGGCATGGAAACGAGCTTCAGGAAATTGGACAGAGCAAAGAAGAACAGAATAGTAACGATGGACCTACCGCAAACGTGAGGCCATGAATATTGGACGTCGAAATTAAGCTGTGTACTCCGTAAGAAAGGTGGACGATCACTTAGAGCCTCAATGCACGCTCCAAGATACATCCTTGTCGTTGCCCTGTAGACCGGATTCGAGCATAGGGACCACGCAAAATCATGACGTATCCACCAACTTTTGCATAACATGTTCCTACGGGGACAAGCTGGCGGTCAAAAACTTGCGTAACCAGCAGCACCCTAACTTGTGTGCACATGACTCACCTAGGATGACTCTGTATCGATATATCAAAAGGCGTTTCGTTGTCAGTGGCCTTCACGCCCCCAAGCAAACATTTTAGACTTTGCATCTCCATGGATGATGGTGGCAGCTGATGCATTCAGCCGGCGATTGTATCTGAAGTGTTTCGTTTAACCATGACAGCGAGATTTGGAGTCAGAGCTGGAGGGGCGAAGTCGGTCGCTTTACTGGATTCGCCATGGGCTCGTCGTCGGCGGTCAAAAAAAGGAGGTCGAGGCCAGTGTGCGTGTCATGAGTTTCGCTCGCGTAAAGAGATGGCAAATGCATGCGCAATGCGACGCGGCGATATTTTGACTGTTGCCTACCGGAGGAAGCGGATGAAACGGGGTTGTACTTGTACGCTGAAAGCGTTGATTTGTGAGCGGAGTGGCGCAATAGGATTAAGATTCGCAGCCAATAGAAGCCAAACTATCGATCCTTTGCGACAAGTCGTCGCTTGCGTGCAAGAGTGATGATCACTATACGAAATCTCGTCGACAAGGCCAGATTGGACGACATGACTCTACACGGAATGAAGGCACCGCCACAGACCCTGTCGAAGCTCACCGTAGGGAATCTGGCCATGAAAGTGTTTTAAGTTGGGTTGAAAAATATTTTGGGAGGGCAGAGGTGCAGCGCTAGAGAAACGTGCATAGCTGCGCTCAGCCAGCACAGCAAACGTGGCCTCCCCTGCCAGTCCGCGAAGCTGCAATCCGGTCATACCAAGGGTACATGACCTTTGTAGGGCTGGCAAAAAAAGATGCGTGAACCCGAGCAGGGCTGCGTTATGTCTTGGCTGAGCAAATGATGCAGCAGTGCGCGCGTCCGTCCGCTTGGGAGCAGCTGGAGAGGGACTCTTCTCGCGGAGACGTCTGGCGGCACGTGAATGTCTCTACAGTAGATGGGCGTGGGCCGGGTAGCACCACACCTCCATAGCAATGAAACCTGCGGCTCGCGCGCCGTCCTGTGCCGTATCGTATCGCAAGATAGCGGTTGAGCGCGTACTGTGATAGAGGAGCGATATGGTGTGAGACAGAGCCAGTCACAACAAGACGGCGGTGGAGCTGGGGAGGAGTCAGAGAACGCAAGGTGAGTTGTCGTTGATATGGGAGGAAATTTCGACGTCCCAAGTGTGCGCTTCGGTAGGGAGGCATACCGACGACCGGCGCAGGGATGGGGACCAATAGGGGAATGCGGAAGGCATCCAAAATTCAAAATGATTGTGTGCGCCAAGATTTACGGGAGAGATTGCAGGGGGGCAGCGACGGCAGAAACAGGTCTTGCCAGCAGCTTTATGCAGAAAGCGGGTGGTGGCGCTCCGTTCTGATCCAATCACAGCTGGGCTGCGGTTGAGGATTGCTTCATCCGGGCAGGTCTGGGCACAGAGTGAGATCGCATCCATGGCCAAACGATATGTGCTGTGCTGGCGGCCGCCTGACGTCGAGGTAGTGGTGGTGGTGGTGGTGGTGGTAGCAGCAGTAGCAGCAGTAGCAGTAGTAGCGGCAGCAGGATGCAGCAAGTGGGCGAGGGGGTCACATATCTCTCGACAGAGACTGAGAAGAGCGGTAAGTGAGGATGCGGGCGACGACAACATGCTCCAAGACGACAATTTGTGAGACATTATCGACGAAAATTTTTCACAGGGCGGAGATTGCTAGTCGTCCAGAGAGGCTCAGCAGAGGCTCCGAGCGGACACTCCAGAAGTGCGGCTCAGTGAAGCGCTGCAGGGCTCTCCATGTACAACGGCCGTTGAAACTGGAATGGATGGACAAGAGCGTCGCGTCGCGCTGCGGCGGAAGCACTCCAGAGTCTCCAGCCGTCCCGCGACGCCGGCTGAGAGGGCCGTGGAGTCTGAATCGTCGCGGCTGCGGTGTACGAATGAGTGCCATCGTTCCGTCCTCGGCATCCGAGCGCTTAAGAGTTAAGTTCGGCGGACTGTCTGTGTGGGTGCTGTGCCATGACCAGCGGGCGCACACCGACACACAGGCCTATACAGACACTGGGTGACGAACTGCCCATCCTGACTCTTTCTGGCTGGATCTTCACGAGGTGGAGCACTCTGCTGAGAAGAGGAGAAAGGGGCACACGGGACGGGGGTGATCTTGCATGCTCGAGGGGGCGGCCAGGGTGTAGGGGTATATATTGTATGTAAACATGTATACGGAGTAGACGACGAGTAGTGTGGAGGAGCAACATCATCCACAAGAGATGGCCACACACATACACACACACACACACAGAAGCAGGCAGCTACTGGGCACATGTGTCAAAGGTGGTGTGAATGAGAGTCGTCTGTGAGAACAGACATGGTAGACACTCTCTCTCACACTCTGTACTCGGTAGATACACAATACATACATACATACATACATACACACTACTCATAGACGAGTACTCCGTATAGTACTCCGTAGTCACTGTATGGATCCAAGATGACAACGTGGAGGCTGAGCCATCCATCCCAGAATACACCCACGGCCAATATGACCCGTTAATAGGGAATGCGATCTTGGGCCAGGGGCTGCCTTAGCGTTGACCGGCGGTGCAGGGACAAGCATGCCCAAAGCCCAAAGGCTTTCGCCCGCGGGTCAAAGCGACGAGCCCCAGTGCCTTTTAAGGCTGGGCTTGTCCGCCTGCGCCCGCCCATTTCACTTCAACCCACCATTCACATTACCAAGCATAGGACGGCACGTCTACCTCACGACTTCACAGGATCCTCGCTCTGGATCCTTCTGGCATACTCTAGCAAGTAAGCGAACAACCACCAAATGTGCAGCAGACAGACGCGGATTTTCCTTCCCTCTCTCGCTGTCGCACTTCCCTCTACTTCCTGCTGTCGCACCCAACGACACGTCCACGAGTGGTTTGATATTCCACGGTGAACAGGCGCCGGCCTGCCTCCCCCCCTTCTGCCAGTCGAGTCCTTTGTCTCTCAATTAAGACCCCCACCTACTTTCCGTCGCCGCTGCCGCCGCCGCGATGAATTACGTGCCGTCGTATCCTACGCCGCCGCCGGGCTACATGCCCTACGATTCCTACCACCAGCGCAACACGGCGCCCATGTCGCCTGGTCCAGGTGGCTACTACTCGCGCCACTACGACCCTCGCACGACGTCGCCGTCACCGCGCAACTCCCCCAACGTCAAGGCCCACCACAGTCGCAGGGCGTCGCACGCCGTGCCCCAGCAGCACTCGTACACGTCCCCCCGCGGAGGCGCCTCTTCCTTCATGCCAGACTTCCAGTCTCCGCGCTTCTACGCGACGCCGCAGCGCACGCCCGAATTTGTAAGTGGAGATTTTGGTTATGTTCGGACAGGCCGGCCACGCCGCGAGACAGACGCTCCGCCTCTCAAGCGCTCCCATCGCGAGAGGCGGCGTCCGTCGCAATCGGCTCGCTACGTGCACACCAAGGTCGTCTACGACGATTACGACCCCCATGTCTACGACTACGGCTTCGACCACGTCTACGACTACCCGCCACCGCCGTACGAACCGTACGCGCGTTACGAGACGCACCGGAATGCTGATCATTATTACTACGATCAGGTTCCGATCTACGAACAAGAGAACAAGTCAAGCCGTCCTCGACGTGCGTCACACTCAACCCGCGCCCAGCCCCAGCCCCAACCCACGCCGAAGCGGCCCACAGCAACAGCAAAACCAGCGGCCAAGGCCACGGAAGACGACGCACGCCGCGCTGGCATTCCTGCCGGCTACTCTTACAAGAACTGGGACCCTACTGAAGAGCCCATTATGCTCCTCGGCAGCGTCTTCGATGCCAACTCCCTCGGCAAGTGGATCTACGACTGGACCGTCTTCCACTACGGTTCAGCAACGCCCCTGGCTGAGATGGCGGGCGAGCTTTGGCTCCTCCTCATCCAGCTCGCCGGCAAGGTCAAGCGTGCCGAAGAGATCATGCCCAAGATCCGCAAGCAAGCCAGCCGCGAAATGGTCGAGGACTTTCTCGAGAGCGGCGAGCGCCTATGGATTCGTTTCGCCAAACTTCTCAAGGTGTGTGAGGATTACATGTGGAAGGCTGCTAAAAAGGAGACTGGGGAGAAGAAGCCCGTGGCGATGGGCAAGAACAGCGGTTGCGAGTTCGTCAACTCCATATTCGGACGTGACCGCGAACTCGAGAAGACCGAGAAGCTAATGACGGGCATGCGCCTTTGGAGCATGCGTTTCGATGCCAACTGCGAAGAGATCCTTCGCCACCCCTCTGCTTAGAAAGTCGCTTTTGCGCCGGCGTTTGGAACGGGCTGCGCCTAGATGTTTTGCGGCTACATTTCCTTTCTCTCTTTTCTATTCTCTTCTTTTCCTTCTCTGCACTCAATCTGCTCTTATTGCGAGATGATACCCAGTGCTTGCTTTTTGTCTCCTAATTCTAATTCTTGCATTTTCGGACGAGCCAATTGTACTACTACTACTATGGAGGAAACAGCATTGGGCACCGGAAAAGTTCTCAGCGATATCCCTTTCATTCACTGTCCTGTCTGCCTGAGCTGGCTTCAGCGCTTTTCATTACATCATGGTTTCGGATGGTATTTTAGATTATGGGCACGGCTCATGGCAACCTCGCGGTCAAAACAAAACGTGATACCATTTTTGATCTTGACTTTAGAAATAACAATTATACTTTACAACCGGCACCTATTTCCCCCTTGGTCGTCTTACTTAGGGTCTTGGTATCGACAGTCCTTTTTCCTTTTTTTTCTTTTCTTTATGGACCATGCCACCACCCTCGCATCCACTGAAGGCACCCACACTGTGCGCTGGACCTTCTACATGGCATGTGAAACGCGGCAGGAGTAGAGAGTGTGAGAGTCCCTCATACGAGTCTCAAGCCGCAACGGACCATCCAACACCTTGATCCCCGTCGTACCAATCCATCTCCGAACAACCCCACCCCTTCTCCAAAAGCGCACACGCATATATACACACACGCACACGCACAGCGACTAGATTTCATATGCTCTGGGTGCAGATGTCATCAACGTCACCAGGCACCCAGGATACCATCATGGGCCAAGGGGGGCTTGCCTATCCCGATTCACTTTACCATTGGCGGCTGTTTGCGCCCTCTCAGCGCAGGAGGGTGTAGTGCATCAGCCTTATGTTGTCTGCCGCATGGAACGCAGCGCCGAAGAAGCATGGTGGCATGGTGGTGGTCCTGCAGACTTGCTTTTTTGTCTCCTTTGTGCGTGGCTGACGAGAGCATATCTACACGGCGAGCGAGCTGATGCAAGCGCAGGCAACAAGCTGCATCGTGGCCGTTGCTTTTCGCGAAACGGCCCCTTGTCGTGCTTTGTGGCTTTCTCTCTCGCTATCGCTCTCGCTCTGTCTCTCTGTGTCTCTCTCCTCGCTTGATGCCGTCTCGTTCACGCGCGCCCGTGATCGTGATGTAGTCAGATAGATAGGCTTGGTGTTTCTTTTTAGGCAAAGGACAATCTACCGTCCTGGGGGCGGCGTGCACGAGATGGGGTGTGACTGCAGGCTATCGATGGATGGTCACCGAAAGCATACACACACATAGGCACGTTGTGTGTCGGGGACGCGAGGCTATTGGGCGTATGTGGTGGAATATTATCCGTGTCGCTGGTAGCCTGCAACTCGACGGGCATCATCGTACATGTAAAGGTGGTCTTGTTATTACGCTTGCCTTCTTTTCCATGTCGGTCGGCTGCAGCCCTCTCATCCCCTAATCACAGAAAGAAATCCAAACCGGGAGCAAATCGGGCTTCACAGAATATGAGGCTCTCGTCATCACCCCCCTTTATCCGCCTGCTATACGCCAGAAACAGAAAATCGGCCTTCCCGGCCTTGTGGAAAGGAGCAGATACGATAGCTTCCCGCATGTACTCCGTATGTACGAAGGACTGACTCTAGGCAGCAATGTCTGACACGGTACGGAGAGAAGTGTGCATGCGAACTCTGTCCTTGCCCTAGAAAAGATGCAGGCGGCTGGAACGGACGAACGGGACACAGATACAGTGTCACCATTGCACAAACCCACTGGCAAGGAACAAGTCCCTCTTTGTCTTGTACCAGCTGATGCTGTGTGGCCATCGGTAGTTCTTTTTGCTTTCTTCCATGCGAGGCAACTGAGTGTCCGCCGTGGCGCCCTGTTTGTTCTGTACCTCTTCCCCGGCTCGTTACGTAGCTGTGTTCATCCATCCCGTAGCATGCTTTCAAACCGCTACCGTCGTCCCCATACTTCACCTGACTTGCCTCTATGCAAACTATCCCCAACAATCGGTCGGCCAGGCCCAGCAAGGATGCGTCCACGCGATAACTCGGGCGGTTCGCACGTCGCGTTGAAGCGTTCATGCGTGGGCCAACAAATGGTGGAAGCCATTGGTCTGAGTGTTTCGAAACAACAAGCGCCGAGGCCTGTAGCTGCACCTTGCTGCACTCTCAATCAACCCACAGAATGCAAACCGAGAGACCGAATCCTGCCAGCCAGCCCACTTTTTACCCCGCAGCCCTGAGGAATGGGTTGAAGCGTGCATGGAATGGGGATGGCTGGCAGCTGGGCCATGATGGGGGAGCGAGAGGTCACAAGGCTCCTCCTCGTCCTCGTCCTCGTCCTCAATCCACCATTGTCAATGGCTCAACCATCCTTCGGTCCCGGCCGACGACGGGTGCGAGATCTTGACAGGTGAGGAATGTGAACCAACATGGCCCTATCGGTCGCAGAAACGGTTGCGGGTCAGCAGGACACTTTCTTCAATCGCTGTTGGCACTGCTGCTGCAAGGCATCGATACTCCGTACAGAGGCACGGCATTGCGGCGCTGCGTCTATTCCTGTAAATCGTTAGGCGCCGTGCCTTGCTCGAGACTCTTACTGTGATAGGTTCGCGGTTCCTCGCGCTGGATGGATACCATGGGATACTCAACGGTGACGATGTGATGTGGAGAGTCTTCGCGCATCCATCGTTGCGAGCTGTCAAGTTTCTCTGCCATGTTCGTCATTGTTCTAGGTGTCGGGTGTCTGGGTGGTGGGTCGTGTGCGTGTCTGCGTGTCTGGCCAGTGTCGAAACGCCGAGCTGTCTCATCCACGTTCATCAACCACGGCGATCAAGAAACCTTCTTACGAGGAAGGAAAGTCGTGCGCTCATCGGAAAATCCCGATGTCCTTTTCCTCACCATCAAGCTATGTACTGTGTCCAACACGTGCCCTCTACAATATACAAGAAGCATCTCCGCACGTGCTTCGCTGCATGCCCCTTCGCGATCACCATTGATCTCATCATATGTACTTTAACTACCCCTCAAACATGATTCAGGAAGCGGGGTCTTTTGGTACGGAGTAGCCTATACAATATTGAACATATAATATGTACTATCCACACGATGGCGATCAATGCAAATGTCCTTCAGGTCCTACAATATACTTCACACAATATCTACTCCTTTCCCCGCGTGACCGCCTGGAACTTCCCCTTACATGAGACCTCGGAAGTCCAACACACCCTCCTCCATCGCAAGAACACCAACCCGGCCCGACACCACCTCGGGCCGATCAAAGCTTGTACTTTTTGTTTTGTTTTTTTGAAGCGACACTTGCGACCGCGCTGGACCCACCATAGTCCCAGGTGCCAGCAGTGTATATATGGAGTATGTACATAGGACATACTGTATGTAGTACATAGTATTGTGCAAACAGCGTCAGGCGGGCACATTGCGGTTGAGTTCATGCACGGCGTGCAGGCTAGGGAATTACCAGACGCGACGTTTTCTTATTATAGACAGCAGCGGCGGATGCGAGGTGTGGGTGCACAAGGCCAATACACTACATACATATATATGAATGAATGCTGGGGCGAAGTTGCAGCTTACATATACCTAGTTAATATGTAGGCGAGTGGCCGGATGCTGACTTTGATGCCGTTATAGATACCCAAGGTTAGGGATGGATGCATGCTAGTAGCTTTGGGATGCTAATATCAGATTTATGAATGTGTGGGTACCGAGTACTCTGTGTGGTTATTATCTACGTGGTAGAGGTACGGAGGAGTAACTATTAGGCACGGCACAGTCAGCGATGTGCTTAACGTGTTTAATCAGTAAGCTGATCAAATCAGTAACCTGATCACCCCACCAAGAATAGCCACCTTCTTTGTACGATATCACAGTGAATCACAGTGAA
>JAFISD010000221.1:0-49238 GCA_022560085.1 Helminthosporium solani | reverse complement strand
TTCACTGTGATTCACTGTGATATCGTACAAAGAAGGTGGCTATTCTTGGTGGGGTGATCAGGTTACTGATTTGATCAGCTTACTGATTAAACACGTTAGCATCCTCTGGGTGACTAAGCACCATCATCCGACGATGGGCCGATCCGTTTCTCTCCACCAGAGATTTAAACGCCTCGGCCGATTTCATTCTTGGATTGTCACTTGCTGGGCAGACGCAAAAATTTTCTCCCCGCACAATCCAGATTCGGCACTGATATACGGAGTAATTACAGTCATCAGATGGATAGCTGTGATACGGAGTTCTTTGTAGCGTCGTATGAGGATTCTCGACTCTGGCTTTTTGCGCGAACCGAACCGAACCGTTCGAAGCCGCGCCTTTTTCCCTGTCGATTTTTCTTCCCAACAGTCTGGCTCCTACTACGGAGTATCTAATCAACAACCAATGGATCAAGGGACTTCAGCGTGTTATTGTGGGACCACGATGCAGACTTTTCCGTCGCGTAGTTACGCTTGCCACAGCATGGGGAAGCCAGAATGAAGACTGGTCCATGCTCTTGTTGTCGCGTTCCAATGTCTGGATTTTTCATTGCCATCCTTTAAAATAAGACTGGTGGTTCATCTTCATGCATCCTCACATCTTTCAGTCACATAGCTCTGCTCAATTGCCTCCCTTTTCAAGTACACCCGCGAGCTGCGTGGTAGGTAGGAGTCTTGTTTATCTCCTCAAGATAACATGGAAGCCGCATCTACTCCGGCCTACGGCCAGGACACCATCACCCCGAAGACGGATCATCGATACGAGAAGTCTGATATTCACTCATCGAGTGATGTCGAGAAGCAGGATCAGCCTACGGAACGACAGCTTCATAGGAAACTTAACAGTCGCCATCTCCAGTTTGTCGCCATAGGTATGCATGCCCTTTATGAGGAAGGGAAGGAGGAGAGCTCGATATTGACAAGAAATAGGCGGAACTGTAGGTACGGGAGTATTCATCGCTTCTGGGGGTTCAATTGCTACCGCCGGCCCTGTCGGCGCATTGCTTGCCTACGTCTTTGTCGCTACACTCGTATACGCCATTATGCTCTCCCTCGCCGAGATGGCTACGTACCTTCCCATTGCTGGTGCCTTTACACAATACGCCGCCCGTTTTGTCGATCCGAGTTTGGGATTCTCCATGGGGTGGATCTACTGGTTTTCATGGAGCTTAACCTACGCTCTTGAACTCACAGCAGCCGGATTGGTGATTCAATGGTGGGATGCTGATCTGAGCATTGGCATCTTCATCACCATCTTTTGGGTGCCGATAACCCTCGTCAACTTCTTGCCTGTCGACGTTTTTGGCGAGTTTGAATTCTGGTTTTCGTCGCTGAAGGTCATATGTCTGATCGGATTTTGGATATTCGGCATCTGCATCAATGCGGGGGTCGGTCAGCAAGGCTACATCGGATTCAAATACTACGACAGCCCCGGCGCTTTCGCTTCGTACTTGACAGACGGTCCAAAGGCCAAATTCGTCGGGTTCTGGGCGGTGTTGATTCAAGCCGGCTTTGCATTCCAAGGAACGGAACTGGTGGCTATAGGAGCGGGTGAGAGTGCAAACCCTAGGAAAACCATGCCGAGGGCCATCCGTAACACATTCTGGTCCATCTTTTTGCTATTTATCTTCACCATCTTCTTCATCGGCATCTTGGTACCGTACGACAACGAAAGCTTGCTGCTAGGCAACACGAACGCCAGCTCGTCACCTCTAGTTATCGCAGCTCAACTCGCTGGTGTGAAGGTCCTTCCACACATTATCAACGCCGTGCTATTGACAGTGGTGCTTTCTGCTGCCAGCTCGAACGTCTACTCCAGTAGCCGTGTCCTCGTCGGACTCGTAGCGGAGAACTGCGCACCGCAATTCGTCGGGCGCACTTCGAAGCGCGGTGTTCCGTACGTCGCAACCACCATCTCAGCTTCTATGGGCCTGCTCGCCTATATGAATTTGTCTAGTAACGGCGGTGAAGTCTTCAATTGGTTTATGAACATCGTCAGCGTTGCTGGCTTCATCGCATGGTCATGTGTCTGCATTTGCCATCTGCGATTCATGAACGCGCTCGAGGCACAGAACATCGACCGCGACACTCTGCCATACAAATCCTGGGGCGGCCGCTATCTCGCTTGGTACGGTCTCACCTTCTGTGGAATTATTACTTTCACGCAGGGATTCACTGCCTTCGTTCCTTGGAATACGAAAGAGTTCTTTATCGCCTACATCAGCCTAATGCTGTTCGCGGTTCTATATGTTGGACACAAGGTCATTACGCGAAGCAAGGCTGTAAAGCCTATTGAGGCTGATCTCGTCACCGGCGCCTTCCATGAGCAAGAAACGCAGACCTGGGAAGAGAGTCCACGGAGATGGTGGAAGAAGGCGGTGGACCCTGTGTCTTGAACGCGTTTACGATGAGATGATGACGAGGCCGTGGCATTTTTGGAGTTGCATCGCATATTCTGCATAGGCGGAGTGTTGAGAACTATACATCCAGCGTTACATGAAAGGGCATGTCAATCGTCGCAGTATAATTATATGTTAATGTTAATACCCCTATGTATGACCAGCTTACCTGCTCCGTTCCTCGCCCATCTACCAAGTACCAGATAGACGACAAAGCTGGGCTGATTACATGTGACCTCATAGCCCTCCTCGTTGCTTTTCCAATGTCATCGCTGCTCATCCGGGCTGGCCATTTCCCTGGAACTCGTCACATCTCCTCCCATGGCGATCCCCCAGCATATCACTGTCGTTGAAACCAAGCGACCAACCTCGCGTAGAAAATCGCCTTTGCCGACCCTACCGTGGGGAATTCATGCATCTAAAAAAACAAAAAGCTGCTCCATAGATTGAATTAGCCTGTCCATTGGCCAGAGCCCCATAGAACCGCTGTCGATGATGTAAATCTTCGGGGGCAAGGCTGCGGTATCATCGACATGCCAGGCACAAGTTGAAGTTTTGGTGACGTCGATCCGGCGCAAGCGAAGCGTGAAAGGGGCCAGAGCGCGGGGCGCCAAGAGGTCCGTGACCCACCGGCGAGTCCAGATTCGTCGCCTTTCTCTCCTCCCCAAACTCCAAACGACACCCTCAGGCATCGTGAATCCTGCCATCACAGCTCCCGCCAGCTCCATAACTGAGCGCTGTATCGCCAAAAGAAAATCCCACTGTCACAAAGTTTGTCGATGCATGCACGAAGGAAGGATGTTCGCCGTAACGAGTGGCGCAGGGCAAACAGACAACACGACGAGCAGCATCGCCGTGGGGTGATGCTGAACCTGCAGCTATAAGCTTTATCCCTGCGGTATATTCGTTAGTACCAGATTACGGGGCTTGATTTGTTGCCATGGTCCGGGTTTGGCCATCTTTTCCGTCAATTCTTCTATCCTATTCGCCTCTTTCGCATTCTCCTTAGCCACAAAATTCTTGAATGCTCACAGATCAGCATTGGCTATGCTGCCTGCTTTCATCAGTGGCACGTTTCAACGGCTGCCAGGAACCTTACAACTTGTCGCCACCACCTAGTACAATGCCTACGGAGTATTACTGGGCTAATTCACAAACTAACGGTGCAACTGCGGCATGTGCGTCTATAGGGAGTACAGCTTCACAACACAGCAACCCGCGTGCCCGCCCACTGGAATTCCTCAAACACCCACGAACCGTCCAATCTATCGTGGAAATCTCTCCGCTGCAAGGCGACTATCGACGACTTCGCCACATGGCGGTGCCTACATCTGATTCGCAACAGGGTCCCTTCTCCTTGCTAGGCAGAGACAAGGGATCCCATACCCACCAACTCGTTTTCCACCCCCCGCGTGTTTCCTATTATACGGAGTATCTTCCAGGCCTCTACACTTCGGAGATGAGCTTTTCGATGCTACGAATAGTAGCTGGCCTGTTAGGGCTCTACTTCGACGTCACTTGTTTTGTAGCCCCAATACCCCGATAGTACTATGTACGAAACAGGGCACCCAAAATGGCTTCTCGAAGGCGATTGCATCTAGCAGTTTTACAAAAGTAGGCAAGCCGAAACGAATTTGTTTTGTCATGGTCAGATTTGTGGGCGCAGCATGCAGATGCCACTGCCAGAACATTTGAGAGTGGCACACTGGCTCCAAACATCCGCTACTAACATCGCCATCTCAAGTTCATCACTGCCCCATACAGCCTTCTCTCCGAGGTGGATCTTCCCGTCTGGAATATGGCAGCCTTAGCTCCCATGCATATTTACGTACGGTGAACTGAGCGCATCGTACTCATCTTGGTTCTTGCCCCTAAAACCTATGCCTAATGCCAACGTCTTAACGCCTAACGGCAGGTAGACTCCGCAAATGCAGAAGCCACTCGCCCTTGTACCGTCGATCTCTGTAGCATTGAAGCTGAATACTAGTGATCGACGTTATATTTGCCTCGAGTCGGAGCGCATCTGGTAAATTGCCATCTTGGACTTGCCCCTGGAGAGTTACGTTGGCCATGACCATCATGCTTGAGCCGGAATGATGACGATGATCTCAACCTGGAAAGGGTGTTTGTAATGACGATGAGGATGGAGGTCTGCGACCGCACGCTCCTTTTGTGCCGATAGCCTATCAAGACATGCAATGTCCCCAAGAACTCACTATTAGTTGCTCCCAGGCTGGAAAAGTATAAAGAGGATGTCGATGTCGACAATTGCACACCATCACATCTCACTTTCAATTCCATTACCATCCACTACAACATCCTCTCGTTCCCAGACACCGTTACGTTCAACAACCTAATCAATCAAAATGCAGTTCACCGCCATCCTCGCCTTCGCTGCCGCCGCCATGGCCGCCCCCGCAGTCCTCGACCAACGCCAGGCTGGCCTCTGCTCCAGCGGTTCCCCTCAGTGCTGTGCTACCGACGTTCTCCACGTCGCAGACCTGAACTGCGCGTCTCGTAAGTCGATCTCCCACCTACCTATCTTTCCCTTTTAGCAACGTATATTGACATGTATGTTTGACAGCTCCCACCACCCCCACCACCACCAACGGCTTCATTGATACCTGCTCCGCCATCGGCCAGCAAGCCAAGTGCTGCTTGATTCCCATCCTCGGCCAGGCCCTCATCTGCTCCGATGTCAACCCCACTGCGCCCGCATAAGCGGTTCTCCGCGTTCCGCGTCGATGTAGGCAAAGGATGGCGATTGACGTATCGTATGTAACGGAATGAATGGTGTATGCATGGGCGTTTTGATGATATCGCCGATTTTGAAATCATGTTCATAAAGGAATCAATATAAATGGCTTTAACAACCACAAATCTCTTCGCGATACTCGTGCAGCAGTGACCTACTAGCCATGTCTTTGATCTGAGTTGACTTGCAGTGTGTTGTAAACAATTTCTTGCAGTGCAACAGGGATGTTTCCGTTCAATGTCGAGCCTCTTGCCTGCGAAAGCCTGGCAAAGTGACGTGTTTAGATGCCCTTCTGTAAGATACGCTACGGACGCATATAGTCCTAACTTACGCCATATGGTCTTTCAATCCTGAAAAGGCCCGATTACCGTACGTCCCGCTCCCTTGTCATGATGTATCCGCTCAGGCGGTCATTCCATTGGTACTTCTGCCGGATATACAGCGATGCATGCAAGTAGCTCGTACAAGTAGCCGGTAGTGTATTCCCGGGATGGCGGTATTGCCTTACCATGTGAAATTGCCGGAAACAGTATCAAACGGGCTAGATTAATGTGCGTAGGGCTATGGACTTTGTGCTTTGCCATTCTCGGACGGCATGGCGACCCTATGTGCGGTCTTGGATGTCCAGCCTGTTAGATGTGGTGACGTGTATACTAATGTACTGATAGTAGGGACGGGAGGCCTAGGGCCTGTAATTGAATGAGGCTGTCGCGCTGGAAGTGTAAGAGAGATTGATTTGATGATGTGACTTTGTCACGTTGGCGAAGTGACTAATAGCCGGATGGAGCACTTTGTATAGCAATGTTGATGACAGCGAAATGAGGACTTTTACAGTTTCTATTAGGCCGGTGTGGGATGGAGGAAAGCTCGCTGAATTACGCCAGATACATTCTTCACAAGCAGAGCATAAATAGACAGCATCATGACATTCGAAAGAATACTTTACCAACTTATCAACCCTTTCTTCATCGCCTTATGAGAACGCTAGGAGAATGGAGTAGTATCTAGAACAAAATTTCGTCAGCCTCTGAGATTATATCTGGTAAATAAGAACTTACGCAGCAGTTGCAGCAAGCATCTCGTGTCGCTTAGCAGTGGTGAAAAGCGAGAGCATGGCAGAAAAGGCCAAGGCTGAAACGCACAATAAACTCATACAGGTTGCATGAGCATTCTTCAGGGAAGAATCCTCAGACAAACTGCCTATTGTGTGGATTGGAACTGTAAGCAGGGTGAGGATCGCGACAATAGTGATGAAATTGGCCACATGTGTGATCTTGGAGCGAGAATAGTAGACAGCGAGTTCGGAGCTCTTCTGCCTTGTGCATTCATCGCCGAAGATTTTCTGAATAGAAGTCAGCGATATCACATCTACGTTTAGATAGTTGAGTATATAATTACCTCTAGAAGCACACAGTGAAACCTGGTCAGCAGTTTCATGATGCCAACATCAAGCCATGCATCTCCCCTTCCGCTTCTCAACGTGATCATGTCTTCTTCTTCGATCCATATAGCTTCGTTTTCCACTAGGGGCTTTACTCGCTTCATAAAGCTATCCACGTTCATGAGATCTACTTTCGACGGGCGATTGAGTGCCGTCAACTTGTGTGCGGCATCAACCAAATTTGCTGCCAACAATAAGCTCAGAGATGTCAACGACAATCCCCATTAAAAAGCTTACCATATGCGCAAAACTTGGTGTTTAATTCATCAAACAATTTCTTTCGTACCCGTGAGTCAAATTTGTAAACGTCGCGCGACCTTACGAAAATACCAGTCTTGTCGCAGACAGCTTCCCGCCAATCCAAGTGGTCTAACTGTTTTTCCAGTCTGCGAAGCTCGGCCTGTTTCTCGAGTAGGAGGCGCGATTGTATGAAGCCGAAACGCCGGTAGACCATGTGGGATTCATCGCTGTCCAGAAAAACCGCAAGTCTCGGATATCCTAGCGGCGACATCTTCACTGTCGAAATCAGTATCTGTTTGTCTGTACATGTGCTAATAGGGAAGGTCTTACTTGTTCGAACAGGTGAATCTCGTTCTTTTCGTTGAAGATTTGAAGCCCATAACTTTTGGCACCACCGTACGAGACCTGGGCCGTTTTAGCTGTCGCAGTTGGCTTTTTGAGAGAACTAGCAACTCACCCATAGCTTGTTCTTCCGACTTTTGTATATCCGGGTCGTGTTTGATACTAGTGTGCTTGACCTCCATTGTGGAAACTTTCTGAAGATTTACGGCCACGGTTGGGTGACAGATGATCGAGCCAAAAGGGAGGTAATGAAAGCTCCCGTCTGTGGGTAATGAAGGGTCTTTCTAGGAGTGATCAAAGATTCTATATAGTAATATTATGCTATCGTAGCTTTGCATCACCGTTTGATCATTGAATGCCCTAGCGTACTCTTGACTACAACTTCGTTGTGTAACACGGCTTACAGTCGAAGCCGAAGCTACTGGTTTTCAACATGGCTTCCCCAGCAGGTTCTCTTTGTCGGCAATTTTCCTCTATTTATTTCCAAGTTGATAGTCCCGAGCGACTATTCCTGTCAGTTCACGTGTTAATAGGAGCAGCGCTTCTCTGATTGACAGTTCAAGGTTGTCGTAGTCAGCTCCTAGCTTTTTCCCAAGTGTCACTTCACCTCTCTCTCATGCTGTCCGCTTGAGCTTCAAGCATTGTGGCAACACGTTTTGTACGACATATGACACAAACTGAAACCAGTACGTTTACGATAGATTTAGTTCGATCAGCTCGTGAACAGTGCAAAACGTGAAATGATGGGAAATCTACTGTTTGAACCGATAAACGAACGTAAGATTTCTCGTTCCCAAGGACGCCAAGTGAAGCGGAAGAAAATGGTGAAGCCTGCATGCGAGATTCCGTACTGATATCTGCAATAAGCAGGAAAAAAAGAGAAAGCCCTAGTTCAAGCATACAAATCTGCAGTCGAGAACAAAGCCATTTTCCGTCACCAGTCAACGCACCTCTAAAAGATAGTTTTCTTGAGAATCTTCACTCTTGGAACCCACAATCGATACTTACCATATCCCCTGAAAATATGGCCGGAGTAGCCTAAAATTCCTTTTTGTTTGCGATCCAGGAAGATTCACGTACAAACCAAGCATAAGTCATTTGCCATGGCCTTGCTATGAACGAAAAACAAGCTTGAAAGATCTTTTAAAGGTGAATAAAACATTCCTGTTATCTGTAGTATGTGTAGTCTCTTTGTGTCAGTGGACTGTGTTCACCCACGAATGACCAGCGTAGTCGATGAGGGTCCAGAACCCCTGAAGCGTACGAAGTAGATCAATGTGCAATCTAGACCTGACATTCCCAAAATATGGTAGCTCCACCTAAAGCGACTGGAATGAAGGTCTTTCAATAGTAAGCAAAGTTATACAGCACACGACTTGTGTAAGGCTACGACAGATATGTATACGTGCATAGAGTTTAATCATAGATGATCACAGAGAAAGCGTATCACAAAGATCTGAAAGCTGTGGAATTGGTAACTGCTGATTGAGGCTATCTACGAGAGTAAAGCTCTGGTTTGTATCTCCAGAGTTAGATCCACCATTTAGTGGTAGTCTCATACCAACTGCAACAAAATTTGGTATCTACAAACTAATTGTTCCAGTAGGTGATTGTCAGACTGATTGCTACTCGTCAATAGGTGACAAATTTGAGGTGGTTGAATTCAAAGTAACAAATGATTTTTCAGTACGCATGAATAGACGTCAAGTGAATTAGGTGCGAAATCATGTCGCGAACTGGACTTCAAATGTGCGAATGTAATAGCCGCTATTTTTCTCTCGGATATCAAAACCAGCTTCTAACCCCTCGTTCGTTGCATACAGTATGATGCAGCACCGACCCGAAATCTCACCAAAAATGATTTCTTTGTCTTTAACCTTATGCAACCAAGTGAAAAAAACACTACGATAAGCAAGATCCTTTGTAAAATATCCTTATGAAACGTTCTTTTGGAGTTTTGGAGTCCCAGCGTTTTGCATCAGCGGTCCAGACCGATGAAATATATAAAGGTGCTTCGATCTTAGGCCTTGATGGTGGCAAAGACCTGCGTGCCCCACAGTATCTGGAAGCGGGCGCCGCGCGAGTCGACGTGGCCTATATTTCTGACCAAATGATTGCTGTTGGCAAGAAAGATGCAGAGACACTCCCAGGCCCAGAGGGCAGCAAAAAACTTCGCTGGTTCTATGGAGGCGTATCCAAGCCACTTCTTGACGAAGATGGTGTCTTAGGCCTTGATCCATCCCATGACATAGTCCTGGCGAACTGGATTTCCAATCATGTTGATGATACCGCTGTGCTTGAGGCTCTATGTCGTAGCATATGGGCCACCGTGCGACCCACGTTGCGATGCCATGGCTGCCGGGAAGTACGGGCCAACCTGTCAGGACTTTTATCAAGTTCCTTAGAGGCCTCTACTACAGCTCTACGATACCCGGAGTTGTGATTGGCTAAGACGAAAGCACATCACGTGAGATGTAGGCTTCTAAGTAGCCAAGATTAGAAAATAAACTTCTTGTGAGGGACATCAAATCAAGGAGTAGACGCTTCGTAGTAAGTTAACTAGTAAGTTGATACGTTAACCATCAAGTTCTTCAATTAGTTGATCAGTGAATCGAATTCATTAGGAGGCTGCGATTCCTTGCTGCGTACATATTTGATCTATTATGATCGACAGGATGGTAATACAATGATGCAGTGAAAACCTGCATACAGCCCTTTTAGCACAAGAAGCGTGAAGTATTACACAATATATACCTTGTGTGCCTCGGTAAGCATCTCCTCTCAGCTTGATAAAGAAGAAAAGTTGGTGTATGAGTCGATGCAGGGCCGCAACTTTATCTGTAAGCATCGTGCCAATAGCTTTTAGGGAACGAAAATTGGCGAAATGTGCACATGCATAACGGAGCACATAGGTACATGTACATATGTACTAGATATGCAATGTTGTCTGTAGGGTTGGGATTTTACGTTAGTTTCGGTTGGCGACGGGCCGGCTTAACTAGTAGTTAACTACCGGTAGGTAACTCTCTACGCTTTGCAGGCCGAAAATCGGAAGCTTCGCCGCGACCTCAATATGCAACACGATTGGCACAAGGTCTTGTAATTAATTACCACATTTGATAATTCCTCCAATGCACAAAATGGCAAGTGAAAGGACACCAAGAGTACTCCTCTTCGGAGTCGGAAGTGTCGGTGCTGTTTACCTGTGTAAGTACCTAGCATGGTCATCTATCTACAGCCACACCCGGAACTGCCCACTGTACCCATACTTCCGAGAAGGAGAATCACATTTCCTAACTCTCAATCAGATCTTCTCTCCGATATCTGCTCGACGACTATCGTCTGTCGGTCAAACTACGACGTTGTAAAAGAAAAAGGCTTCGTAATCAACTCCACAGTCTTCGGCAACAACCTCATTGTCAAACCCAACGTGGTACGCAGCTGTGAAGAAGCCGCCTCGCAAAATGAGAATGACAATAATTCCTTCGAATACGTCATAGTATGCAGCAAAGTCATCCCCAACACCATACCCAAAATCATCGCCCCAGTCGTAACCCCCAACCACACGACTATTGTACTCCTCCAGAATGGCATTCACATCGAAGACGAATATGTGGCTTCCTTCCCTTCCAATCCCATTGTCAGCGCAGCAGTATACTGCAAAGCGATACAAAGACCCCCAGGCATCGTCACGCATGATGAGATTGAAAAGCTAGATATTGGAATCTACCCACCTACAGCGCCTCCCGAGCCAGCAGAGATGTTCACCACACTGATGAGAGCATGTGGCGGGCATGCTGATTTCTGGCCCGACTCACAGCAACCAAGGTGGTACAAGCTACTCCTGAATGCATCTTGGAACCCTGTATGCGCACTCACGGCATGCACGGATGTAGAGTTCATGACCTCAACCCCCGACTCATCGGCAACTGATTTCATCTTCGATATCATGCTCGAGGTTCGCGAGATCGCGAAAGCACATGGGTACGAGATTACGAGGGAGCAGGTGGAAGCGCAGTTGGCAAGGGCAAAGGCTAGAATCGGCCAAGGGAAGGAGAGGGAGGTTGAGCCGAGTATGTTGCAGGATGTACGGCAGGGGAGGCGTTTGGAGGTCGAGGCTATTGTGGGCAATACAGTTAGGGCGGGTAGGAAGATGGGAGTCAGTTGTCCGAAGCTGGAGGCCGTGTATTTGATGGTTAGGGCGCTCGATACGAGTATTGGGCGGGAGGAAAAGTAGTGAGCAGACAGATGTCGGTGGTTGTGAGCACAAGAATGGATCTGGTTTTTGAAAGGTATATCTTTGGTTTCTATCTACATATTGTTCTATTCTGAGTTCACGTTACAGTACGATATTGCACATCAACAGAAACCCTGGATCTCGTTGGCTAGATTCTGATGGCAAACGCTCTGTTGGCTTACAAGCTTAGCTGGCCCACACTGGTCACTTGACTCACTTTCACCGGCGCGCAAATGCTTAAACCTCCCTCTCCCCCACACCCCGAATGCTCTTACCTCACTTACAACCTGTCGACGTCATTAACCACTATATGCCAATTTGTAATTCGAATCACCACACCCTTTACACAAACCATCCAACGCAGGCCATCGCATCAATGATGAATATCCTCCTCTTCTGCCTCTTTTACAGCTACAAGATTCTACGCGCTTTGATACAATGGATCTACTACATTTACACCACATCATGCGCCCCATCACAATGGCTCTTCATCGCTCCCATCCTGTACGCTATACTCAAGTCTGAGCGCATGCGGAAACTCCCCGAACTTGTCCCACCACCGCTCCAGTGGATTCCACTCGCCAAATCCTGGCTCGATAAGAAATCGCCTCTCTTCCGCGCCTCCCTATCTTTCTGTGCTCTTGCCTACGGCTTTGCCGCGTTTGATATCATCATCAACCGTCCGTGGCAACTCTTCATACCCAGCCCGCTGGAGACCCTGGCCTTGCTAGTCCATGCTGGCGGAGCGTACGGCACAGTGAAGCTGATACTCTGGGTAAAAGACTGGTCAGACAGCTTGAGTGGTAACGAGTGGAAGGAGTCGAAAGAGGCGGAATATGAAAAGGCTGAGAAATATATGCGCAAGTGGAGCATTCGGTACGAGTCACTGAGCGGACTTGGCAACGAGGGCTGTTCGAACCAGAAACAGGAGTCAGAGGGTAACATGAAGGATAGCACGATATGGGAATTCTCTCAGACGTTGCCTTCGATCACGACACCTGTTCGGCATCATTCAGGAATCCTTGGGCCATCACCGTTTCCCGGTCGTGTTCAACATATCGAGCCACGTGGGCAGGGTAGTCGGGACTTCACACGGCGGTATGCATAACTCGAATGAGGCAAAGGCGGCATTTCAGAGGAGGGCAAAGATGACGAGCAGAATAAAAACGAGTGGAAAGTACCAATCGAAGTGGATGGCACCGGTTGACAGACAGGGAAGCCATCAGACACACTTTCGAGGGTTGTAAAGACTCAAGAGTGCGTGTGCTGAGTACACTGACCGTATTGGACAAATGATCTATGTATCAGACTCGGATGCAAGGTAGTTAACAGGACACACATGGTTGGAGAATCGACATGATGTTCATGAAAACTTTTCAACGCGCCTTTGCGACATGGAATAAATTGAGCTGCTCTTTACCCGTCACGTGCCCGTTCCTTATCTCACACTTGCACGTGATCTCGCGTTGACTGTCATCCAATAAGAATCGGACCTCGGCTACGTTGTCCCTTCCCCACTCCCCATCACGACTCCAACATCAACATCAACATGAGCTTTCCTTTGTCCTACCAAAGTCTTGACCTTGGGCTAGATAATTCAACCGTCCTATTTAACAGCATATCCAGGAGCCCGAGAACAGGTAGCTAGCCAATAGCTATTACCAGTTTTTCGACATTTCAAAGCTCAGCAATGAGTTCCCCTACTCTTGAATTCAACTACGACATTTCCTGCCCTTTCGCCTATATAGCTTCAACACGCGTTCAAGCACTCGCTGCTCGCACGAATGCGACGCTGATCTACCGACCTGTCCTCCTAGGCGCCATCTACCGTGCGACAGCCGCGCCCCAAGGTGCTGGAGGCTCAGCATCTGATGTCTTCAACTCCACCAAGAAAGCCGTAACGGCGAAGTCCATGCAGCGAACACTTCGCCGCTATCAAATAGCATACAACCCACCACCTCAGCATCCACGGAAAACGGTAAACGCGTTGCGGTTGCTGTATTCTGTTGAGGATGCGGGGGAACGAAAAGTACTTACGGAGAGGCTGTTTAAAGCGTACTGGGTCGAGGGCCGAGATGTTAGCGACGATGAGGTTTTATTAGCCGTAGTAAGGGAGAGCGGTATCTCGAGCGCAAGTCAGATATCCAAGGAGAGTTTCAGAGATGAGAAGGCTCGGAAAGAATTGGAAGATTCTACTGCTAAGGCGATCGATCGTGGCGCATTTGGGGTTCCTGGTTTCTGGATCCCAGAGGCTGTTTGGACGGATTCTACTGGCGAGGATAGGTCTGGTAGATTCTATTGGGGACAGGATCGCATGCATTTTGTTGAGGCTGAGTTACTTGGGATACAGAATGGGGGCAGATGGGATGGTGTGCAGGGGTTGAAAAGCCTTTTGCCGAGGTGCATACCGCGGGATAGAGTGAGTGGGAGGATTAGGGTGGAGTTTTGGTACGACTTCAGTAGCCCTTGGGCGTTTCTGGGATGGACGCAACTTGAGCGTATGAAGAGGGCTTTTGGACCGAGTCTGGAAATCGTCATGAAGCCGTTTCTGCTAGGTATCTTGTTTAGAGAGTGAGTTAACATTTCCGTCCCATGGTCAACAATTGTCCGCATGCTGACCTACATTGTAGAATTGGTGCGCCCAATATGCCCATGAGCGCAGTCTCCCCTACAAAAGCTTTATGGTCAAGACAAGATCATGCCGACTGGGTGCACTACTGGAACGCCATCAACCTTCAAGAAGGCAGTCCAGACAAGAATATCGACTTCTACTGGGCCGACGTATTCCCTATTCGCACACCAACTGTTCTTCGCATCGTCCTCGCCAGTCCATCCACCGTGTCTGTTCTCTACCGCGCATGCTGGGAGAAAAACGCCAATGTCGCTGACGATTCCGTCGTAGTCACCATCCTCAACGACGCAGGATACAACGGCGCTTCGCTCCTGCGCCAGGCTAATTCGCCCGAGCTTAAAGCGAAGCTGAGAGAACTTACGGCTGAGGCTAAATCTGCGGGCATCTGTGGGGTCCCGAGCTATAGGGTGTTTAGGGAGGGTGAACTTGTTGGTGGTGTGGTTTGGGGCCAGGATGAAATGAATGTTGTGGAGGATTTGATTTCGGGATGGGATTCTGAGACTTCGAAGGTGAAGGCCGAGGTGAGGAGGGATAAGGGGGGCGCTCGGTTGTAGTCGTGCTTTGTGAAGTAAGAGGTGAAATCGAAAGGTTGGCGAGTGATGTAGATGGCCCAATATCAGAATGGAAATTAACCAGGACACACATCGAACGTGGAGGCATTCTATCCGGAGTTCCAATAAGAGCTTATAGCATTACTATTCAATGCGAACTAAGCCTAAGGCGAGGTCGAAACCATCAACAGGCATCTACGTAGTTTTTTTCAGTACGAATATCTTTCCACACAAGCTTTCCTCCCAACCCCAAATCCTCAAGCCTTGAAGGACCGAGCAACATCCACACCACTCCAAATCGCAGGCCCCGGAATAACATAACCCGGATGACTCGGCCCACTCGTATGAATATTCAACGTAAGTCCAGGCTCATCCCCCCTATACAAAGCCCTCGCATCAAACCCCCCACTAATCCTCCTCGTCCCCGTCCCAACAACCCCCAAACTAACACACTGCGGATAAAACTCCGCTCCAATAGCAGAATACGGCCCCTCACTCGTAAAAGCAACATGCAACGCAATCAGTTCATGTCGAAGCACATACTCCCCCGGCGCAAGCCCCGACGGAATCCGAATATTCCACGACCCATCATCAGCAATCAACTCGTCGGTCGCCCAAAAACCTTCGTTATCGTTTCCAGGACTCGTTTCGTTGATCCAGCCGCGTTGTGCGATCTTTACGAACTTGAGAGTCGCCATGTCTACTTCAGAACAAGGTCTGTTGCACGGTGCGAGGTAATCTATCACGGGACCGTGGTGCCCACGCGGCCATGATTGCCCTGCTTGCCACCAGCGGAGTCGCACCGTGCTGCCAGGATCAACAGGCACGCTGGTATTGGCGTTCGAGCCGCCTTTGGCGCAGATGATGGGTGCTGCCTTGGCGTCAGTGGGGTTCACTGGGCCGCCGCCTGTGTTGGTTGTGTACCAGGCGGGAGTGGTGGGAGGGTAGGCCGAGAGGTCGCCGTTGGGATCCCAGCCGGTGTATTCGATGCCGTTGGCCCAGATTGTTTGGACCATGCTATGGGACGAAGCTAGGGAGGAAAGAGAGGTGAGGAGGATGATTGGGGTGGAGATTGAGAGGTGCATGGTGGGTTGGTTATAGGCTAAATGTACGATTGAGTAAAGGACTGTTGGAGTAGAGATTACAAGACCGGAGTATTGTGGGATACATTTATATACTTATTACAAGGGGTTTTATGGGACGTGTTCACCGGCTATCCGATGTCACGTTCCGGTAGTCATCTAGCTTGAGATATCGCTTCAGCGTTAGTGAACGAACTCGAATGAGGAGGTAGGTAAGACGCACATCCTTGGTGACATGTTTCCCAAGCGAGAATGTACTCTCGCTGCACTGCGAATGTTTTCGTATGATACTCCTGGGGGATCAGGAAGCATTCCCGAGGAGCTGCATCTTTGTACGCTGGCAAGCATACGACAAGATCTAGATTCCAATCCTTCTAAATCCAGTATTTAATCAAGGCCATTTATGCAGGCTACAATAAAAGTCTTCCATGAATGAATGAGATCGAGTGCTGCCTCTCTGCCTAAGCTCGAGGTTTCTTCCCACATCGGAACGCCGTGTCTACCAGCCCCCACCATCGCGCATCGCCCTGCGTGGCACATCCTTCGTTGATAGAACAATACCCATGACCAAAGCATGGTGTCGAGCTTGCCGTCTGAAAAGGGAAATTGTTATTGATCCTGTGCCGCATTTGGTAGGAAATCAGCATGATTCATTGGTCTAAAATGTCACTTGTAGAAAAGTCTATCGTCCAACGATTCCTTATCATTGTTCTAGAATCCCCAACTTCACATACGAAGAACCCGCCTCTCTCATTGCCGTGTTAGTACTGGTGGAAGTTCTTCAGAGCGCGGTTCAAGGCGGTATCGGAGGCGTCCATGGAGTTCGTTGGTGGTATTCAAGCGGATGATCGGAGGATTGGGCCAGATTCCCAGCATGCTAATTTCTAGAATTCAGTTGGAGAAACCGCTAATCGGCGGCCCGTTTCTTGTTATGGCTTGCAGAGTCATAGCAACTTGATGTGGGTTATGCTGACACCAGCAGCCCGGAACGGGGAACTGGCCATGTCAAGAGGATGACAGAATCTAGAGTGATCGTAATCAATGCTAATTTTATGTGATAGCCAGCTAGCGTACGCTTGGGATATAGCTAAGGTTGACTTTCATCGTGGTGATACAGAATCAAGTTGTCGTTTTCTTTGGTTCGTGTAGTTTCGCCGCACCGGTAAGTTATCGTGGTAACTATTCAGAAAGGAAAAGTTGGCTTTATCAGGCTAACGACGTCGTATTGGATGTTTGCCGACAACGCTGGGGCGGCTTTGGCGTAAAACGAGGCGTAAAAGGATGTTATTCACCGCCTCGTAGCACGTCTGAATTACCGTCCTTTGGAGATGCATCATCATATTTCTGTAAAGAACCAATATGTAGTGATAAAACGCGCCGCAGTGGGACTCCTGTCTAGTGATCAGACAACGGATGTGGGGAGATAGGCATGCCAGCTTCGAGTCAGGACCTTCTTCACGCGGCAACACATTTTCTGGAATAGGAGAAGCCCGTGAGCGAAATGACTCTGTTGTTGATAGGGAGATGTCGTCCATATATGCTAACTTGGGTTAAGAAAGCCTAAAAAGTGGGTTGACGGATGGCACGCTAGCAACGGGGTACGGTCCCGGGAAGCCGCCTTGCTCAAGTCTTCCATTTCCTCTTTTCACGGCTACTCAATTAACCATACATTATTAACAGTGTGTCTTGCATTCTCGAAAATTTCAAACCTATTTGATAGATGTCATAGGATGTCTATCATTTTTGTTGTAGATCATATTTCTGCGAGGATGCATCGGCGCTCATAGGTTGTTTCTATGGCATCTTACACCATCCTGCTTTTGTTAGGATCTTATCGCCACCCATATCAGAGAATGATATTGTTAAGGCTTCAGAATGATTATCTCCCAGCAGTAGAACAATGGAGTGTATCTAATGGTGAGAGGTTGCCGCAATGAATACATCATGCGCACAGGAGCGTTTGATGGCCACGTTGTGCCGAAATAACAGCAACAGGATACATTTATCAACCTTGACTTACCCCCAAGGAGTAGATTTTACAGCTGATATTTATCTTCGGCTCTGTTGAAGGTCTCCTAGGAGAGCCACGTAGCACACGGGATAACTTAGGGCCTATTCTACTTCGTATAGTCACACCTAGATATGTGGACGCTTCCCAGATCGATCACCAGGCATAGCAAAACTCCATTGCCATGTAATAAACAGTGGATAATCGTAAGTATATTGCAAATACCCTCGTCATAGACGTTACCTACCACTCTCCACCAAGATTGCTTCACAATCGCATTTTGCCACCCTCTCCCTCGACACCATATAACGGTCTTCAGCTATTTCACTAGCCTCTGGGGATCGCCAATATCCTGCAACATGGCTTGAGAAAAGTTCAAGACTCTATGTGTTGCCTTAGAAGACTGAGTCGCCAAACAAATCCGTGGAAGCCGGAATGCAACGCGATAATACACCTCCTTATTCTGCAAAAGCATATGATTCATACGAAGCTACATTCAAAGCTACTGGGCTCATTACTCTTTCGATGCTAGACAAGTTAATTACCGTAATTGAGTGAGTAAGCGCCGAAGCATCCAGAGCTAAAGCTCAGAGCCAGCTCCCACTCCGGGGCGAGATTTTGGGACATTACAGAGCGCTTCGTAAAACTCACAACAGTGTGGCACAAGCAGTGACGGACTGCCTCTCGCTTAAATGTATGGTGCGAAACTACGAAGTACATCAGGTGGATATGTAGAGGCAATAAATATCGAGCAGCTTCTATACTTCGACTTCGTAGACAAAGCGCAACGCAGCAACAGCGATGGCCTGCGCTGCCTTGTAGGCAACGCAGATTTCTTCAGAACGGAAACTGTCCAGATCTTCCCTTAGAGCTGATCCTATCAACATCAGGAAATTACCAGGATAAAGGTGTCTCCAATCATTGGATTCGTCTTCTTAGCCTTGGTTATGGTATCTATTTCAATCATCAAGTGCTTATCTTACACATTAGGGAGAGCGGTGGCTTGTTTGCCCGCAATTGACCCCGCTTCTAAACTGCACTCACGTTTGACAGTGGCTGTGTTTATGGCTGCTATAATTCGGCAGATAGCTAACCAGGGAACAACTTACGAGCTGGAGTCATGTGGTAGATTTACCACTTATATATGGCCACTTCTGCCTACCATAGAACATACACGATCAAACACTTCAATACAAGCATTCTCTACTCTACAAGACTTTGTTACCTACCACGTTACTCAAAGGTTTTCTTACCACAAACACCACCGCCGCCACAATGAAGTTTGCACTGGCCGCAACAACTCTCCTCGCGACCCTCGCAACCGCAACTCCAGCACCCGTCGCGCAAGAAAAAGCCAACATTCTCGCACCCCGCACCAACCCGCCCTCTCTAGCACCCAAAGTTGATGCTCGCGAAGCCGGTCTCCAACTCGAGGCGCGCAAATCAAAAACCAAGCCCAAGAACTCGAATAACACCAATGCCGCAGGCATCGTTCTTCCAAACCGCGCACTGGAGCTCAGCGCCCTGGGGCTGGGAGTTATCGAGATTGTGCGACTGTGGGCATGAAAGATGAACGCAGATCCCAAGTAGGACATGCCAAATGTGTTGTACGATATGGTCTTGAGGATGAATATATGTGTTGGTACCTAATTGTGAACATACCAGCTTTCCTAGAGTAGTGCACTGGTTTTGAGTACAAGACAATGTTTTACACGTTATGATATCGATTCCATCATCTAAGAAAACGTTGAAACCTAATTTCATTGCCCATTTTCTTCGAGTGTACGTTGTTCTTGCTACACCACCCAGCCCCCAAGTGCCACACACGCTACGTCATTATGTAGATCTATGACACGTCGTGATGATATGCTTCCTGCCTTTCGAACCATGTAGTAAATCTCACTCGACATAACGATCCCACATTTTCATTGGACTGTAATCCTGATTTTTTTCAGTCTCTCGATCGGTGTAAGGGTAGTGCTAGCTCATCGTATTCTTGCACCGCCCGCTTTCCCTTCAACTTATGAGGATTGGCATTAATTTGGAAGACATAGCACCGCCACAATGTGTGGCGATACACTCGTCATAGGCGCAACGTAATATTTGAACGAACGACGTCGGTGGGGGAATGCCTGGCTGGAAAAACAGTCAGTGTTATCTAGTAGTATAGAGTTAGAGGACAGGGGATCGGCATGTATACTCCAGAGATACTGACCGACATGTTTGACCCCAATCCATAACGCCTTCATCCTGACAGGGTTCTTTAGCAGTTGTTGCTTGGAGAACTGGTACAATCTTCTTTGCAGGTCTGAAAATATGTGCAAAGAGATGGTGAATAATGATAGCTACTGGTCTTCATTACCCATAACTAGACACTCACCCGTCAAGGTAAAGATATAACTGTAACTTAAAATCATTGATGAGTATTTCCTACCTTCTGTTACTATGCAAAGCTCAAGAACAACTCCGTCTTCCGTATGGGTCTAGAAACGAGTTATTATTCCTTAACCGCTTACTTTACCAAGCATCCAGGCGAGCCTCTATCGTCCCTTTGGGACGCTAGAAAAGTAATTCTCTCACAAAACATCAGGCTCATCAAGATACCAAGCACAATCCCTCCCATCCAACTCCCTCAACGAGATCCCATTCCCCAAATATTGGAAACGATTCGTCTTTCCCCTCTCTCCACCCAAATACGTATACTCCCAATCCTCCCCCCTAAACTCTGCCAACATGTCGAAAAAGTGAATACGACTCCCCGGATGCAACGCCGTGACCGGCCCATACTTCTTCCCCTGCTTATACCAGCTGCTACAATTACCCGACCACGTCGTCCTCGGCATGAATTCATGGATGTGCTCGAAGTAGTCATCGACAGCGGCTTGCGAAGGCACCATGGATTTAATGCCTTGGGTCTGACACTTTTTGATAGCGCGAGCGATGTATTTCGCGATATGCTCGGTGATAGTAAAGCAACTCCCATGACCGATTGGGGCGTTGGGACCGAGGAAGACGAAGTAGTTCGGCATGTTTGCTACGGCGCAGGACATGTAGGCTTTGGGGAGCTCGCGGGACCAGGTCTCTTGGAGGTTTTCCTTTCGCCCGAGAACGGGGAAACGGGGGATGAAGGATGCGTTGAAACCTGTTGCGCAGATTATGGCGTCAATTTTTAGGTGCTGGCCTGTTGAGGTGGTGAGGATAGAGGTGTCAATCTTGGTGATAGTGTCGGTAATGATGTCGATTTTAGGGCTTTGGAGCGCTTCGAGGTAGCCGTCGCCTGGGGTGACGCGGCGGCATCCTACAGGGAAATCGGGGATGATGGCTTTGCAGAGGGTGGGGTTGTTCTGTAGGACCATGCGCATGTATTGCTCGATGCGGCTACGTATGATTGCTTGAGATTCACTTCCTTTGATAGTCTGCGTGAGTGTTAGCGATGATTATCGCGTAATTCCCAAGTATGCTGGCCTTTGAACTTACGAATCTGGTGAAGTTCTGGTTGGTCTCTAATTCAATAGCTTTCACGAATCTGAGGTATTCCTCCGGCGAATCTATGAACTTCTGAATCTGCGCTTCGGTGAACCTTCCGCTCTTGTCCATTTCGATTTGGCTGAGTACTGAGGCAGCTTTTGACATGGAAAGATTGACTAGACCGGGAGGAACAATCCATGCTTGTGATCGTATGACATGGTACATGTGTTTGACATCTATATACTGTCAATACAATCGCAACAACGTCGATCTAAACTCACCAGGAAGAATAGCCGGAACAATCTGAATTCCCGTAGCACCATTTCCAATCACTGCGACAGTGCGACCTTTGTAGTCAAAATCTTTCGGCCAATTCGCGCTATGAATGACCGGACCTTCAAATTCGTGCAGCCCTGGAATATCCGGCCAAGCCCAATTACTGTCATAACCACATTAGCTAGACTCCGAAAAACAAATTCGAAGCACAAACTTGAGTATCCCCATGCCATCCAGCAAGAAATGACACCAATCGTCTACCTTCCCACCCGTCTTCTCATCCACAACTCTCACATTCCAGACTCCCTCCTTCTCATCCCACTCCGCACGCTCGACTCTCTTGCTCGTTTGTATAGCATCATACAGATGCTCCCTCTCACAGCATTCCTTCAAGTATCCATAAATCTCTTCATTGGATGAGTAAAAGTCCTTCCATTTGGGATTCGGGAGCCATGAGAATTGATAATTATGCGACGGGATATCGCATTTACATCCTGGATACCTGTTTTCGTACCATGTACCACCTATTTCCGTGTTTTTCTCGTAAACCACAAGGTCAAAGTTTGTGAGGTGCTTGCGAAGAGTACGGATCAGATTGATACCGCTGGCACCGGCACCTATGCAGATGATGCGGACGTGGCGTGCTGTGCCGAGAGGCTGGTCCAGGACGGTGTATCTGTTTGAGCTGGAGTTAGTGGAAGACTGTCTGTTTTGGAGGGATTCCTCAGTCATGGTGGATGCGTTGATGTAAATTTACTATAAGAGATAGGATGTCGGGGTCGAGACTTAGGGAATCTTCGGACTTGGAGGGTCTGACCACTTCAATTTTCTTGAAGGATTCATTTAGCGATAGATAGCGGTGGGATCAACGAGCTTACTACTTGTAGATGTAGGTGGAGGCTAGTTGCATCTGTGAGGTTTCGTGTTAGCGTGTTCAATTCTTTGGGGCATTCTGTGTACAAGTAGTTAGCTATAGAGGTGGTTCTACTGTGGTGTTATAGTTTCTTCTTGCAACGATGAATAATCCAGATGTTCCCATTTAGTCTTACAGGTTTCGAGAAATGATTCAATTATACCACCGAGGATGTCACATGGAATATTCTTGATAATCAGAATTGCGTCCTGGTCGATCGAAAAAAAGCTCCAAAAAAGATCGCCAATGAGCACCAATGGAAATACTAAATCATCATTTCCTGATCGTGACACACATCTCCCACCATCCAATTCCCACCGACACCTTTCTAACTAGCTAACGTTAACTACAATCATTTATTGACTAAGCTACAACGATTTACACTTTTTTAATCCCAAATATCCATAGCGTCTACCCGCGCGACCCCATCGTCTCGGCGATACTTCACTCCACAAGCAAGGTAATTTCGGACCATCGGCCCAATACATATAAGGAGACGCAGGCACAAGCCAACGCCATGGCTCCAAGAATCCTCCATAGGGAAGTTTAAAAAGACTGCCAATGTATCCATATTGTTTCTCCTTGGTCGCTAAAGAACCTCTTTATTCACAAAATAAAAAAATGCGTTTCGGAACGAAGACTCGCACGGCCACGGCCGCCGTATGGCTCGCCATCACCACCATCACCCGAACAACAGCAACCACCATATCCCCATCGACGACCCCCACTCCATCCTCTCCTAATGGAACAAACGCAACAAATGCAGCATCCCGCCTCAAAACCTGGCCCTCCGCCGCCGCCCTCGCCCTCGGCACCATGATAGAAAAGAACGCCCACCAATCCGCCTTCGCAATCTTCGACATGGACAAAACATCCTACCAAAACGACCTCGAAGAATCGCTCCTCCCCTACCTTGAAAACCGCCAAATCCTGACCCGCTCAAACCTCGACCCAAGCCTGAAACTCATCGACTTCAAAGACAGCGCAAACTACACCGAGTCCCTATACAGCTACTACCACCGCCTATGCGCAATCGACGACTTCATCTGCTACCCTTGGATCGCACAAGTCTGGTCCGGATTCACGCTGCGCGAGCTAAAAGGATGGGTGGACGAGCTTATGGCGCTCAACACCACGATCCCCACGAGACTCTGGGACGGCGAGACGGTAGTATCGGGAAGTGTTCCTCCGCCCCGGATCTATACTGGTCAAGTCGAGCTCTATAATACGTTGATGGAGTACGGCATTAGCGTATATGTCATCAGCGCCGCGCACGAAGAGCTCGTTCGTATGATCGCCAGCGATAAAAAGTACGGATACAATGTCCCTGCTGCAAACGTCATCGGCGTCACGACAATGCTTCGCAATGCGTCCTCTGGTGCGCTCACTAATGCCCGCAAGCAAATTGCTGCGGGCGAGTACGACGAACTTGCGAATTTGGATCTCGTCGTGGGCGCGTACCTATGGACGCCGACTACGTGGTTTGCTGGGAAGTGGGATGCGGTTCTGACGTACATCGATGCGTGGAAGAGGCCTGTGTTGGCGGCTGGTGATACGCCGGGGAGTGATACGTATATGCTTTTTCATGGCGTGGATACAGGGAAGGGGGGGATTCATCTTTGGGTCAATCGGAAAGAGGAGGCGTATCAGGAGTTGCTGGGGTTGATTAAGGAGAATGCGGAGGGACAAAGGAGCAATGGGAGGGAGGTAACTGCGGATAAGAATTGGGTTGTTGTTAAGCCTGAGGAGATATGGTAGGTTGGTTTCTCGTAGTTGACATTTATATATCCCAGGGATTTGGAGGATGGGCCTCTTCTCAAGTTCATGATATTATGATTAGACAGATCAATGTATGAGAATAAATGTACATCATTGTGGTATCTATATCTAACATGTCATGTCGAGCATTCCGACTCCAGACCACCCCCATCAACGTCTCACCCACCGCATCAACATCGCCATCGTGATGAGTTTTGGCGCACCAGCGCCTCCCAGCCTTCGCCGACAGGCTCTCGGTCAAAGCGAAGGTTTTTTGTCGATCCAAGGATACACATGGCTCAATCCTCCCGATGCGCGGGCTCCTTCAGCCTGAGGTTTTGACTTGGGTAGGGTCGTCGCTCCCTCCTCTTGGATCCGCGCGAACTTGTTGTCCTGGTGGTCTGCAAGCCATTTGTGCTGGTCCTCGACAATCTTCAAGCTCTCTTCTACTTCCTTGGTGAGTTTGTCGACTTCATCTTGTAGCTTCTTGTGGCGTGACTTTGGTGGTTCCTCCACCTTCTTGGAAGGCCCAACATCTGGCTTGCCCTTTGCCGTCTCTGCCCACAGGCTCTCCAGCTCTTCTAACCATCCACACGCCGCCGCTAGCTTCCGGACTCCAGCGTCGCAGTCCTCCAACAAAAGCACATCGTCCGGTCGCGACCCCATTGCGCCTACTTTTTCCGCGTTGATGAGCACTCGCGGCGTCTCTGGTCGACAATGTTGCGGCAGTTGAGAGAAAGGCGCCACACTGAGACTCGTCCCCATCACGATGCACAAGTCCGCTTCTTCCGGTAACCATTGGCTAGTGAAGAATTCCTTCGGCAACGATTCCCCAAAGAACACAATTTCCGGCTTCACCAGTCCATCGCATTCCTCCTGCAAGCATCGTGGCACCTCTTTCTCGCGAATCGCCTTCTTCATCAGCTCCTCCGGGTACGTAGCTTTGCACTCGATGCAGCTCTGGCGCGCAAAGCTGCCATGCGCCTCGATAATCTTGTCATCGGGAACTCCGGCCTCGCGCTCCAAGCAGTCGATATTTTGCGTGAACAGCTTCAACAGCAACCCCTTCTTGTGCAGCAAGTGTATGAACGAGTGTGTGATGGTTGGCCGGTAAGCGCCTGGGTAGAGCTCTTGGGCGAGTGTGTAAAAGGGGAGCGGGTTTTTGCGGAAGTAAGAGATGTCGAAGACGGCTTCGGCGTAGGGGAGGTCGAGGCGCGCAAGGTTGGCGTAGAGACCGGTGTCTGGGGAGCGGAAGTCGGGGATGCCGGCCGATGTGCTGATTCCTGCGCCTGTCTTGACATATCTTCAGTTCTTGTATGTGAAAACTGCCGACTTTGCAAAGTGAGAACCTACCATGACGACAATCTGCTTGCCCCGTCCATCTTTGATGTACTCCGCAACCGCCTCAATAGACCGACTTCTCAACGTAGCTGTCGGCGTACTCTCATCCACAATACGCGATTCCTCCTGACCCATTCTGATGCGTCTAGCCTGGCCTCTTCCCTCGCCTTTTCCCTTTCTACCTTTTCCGCCTTTGTGGCCCTTCTCTTCGCTCTCGTATTTGCTGTTTTTGCCTTTCCGACCCTTTTCCGAGTTGCGCCACGGCTTGCTCTGCTCGGCCTGCTCGCGATGCGCCTTGTGCTTGCGACCTATCTTGACGACGACTTGAGAATGGAAGAAGGAAATGCGGAGGTATACGAGGGGGCGCGATTTGTAGCACTTTGGCTGTGTGTGACGTGATGCGATTCCCACCCCGCTGTTATTAGATACCGGTAGATGCGTCTACAAAGTACAAACAGGCAGCAACTTTGAGAGCTTGGACCACTGGAAGTTGAGCCCTGCAAACCTGGGAAGTGATTGGCAAACCAACGTCTGTAATGGGCGTGAATTGAAATGTGCTGTGCGGTTGTATAAATGTGTTTTCGCGTCTGTAGACTTGTGTGTTGATGAGTCTGCAATTTAGTTCCAGAGTGGGGAGTGGGGGGTGAACTTCGTACTTAATTTGTGTCATGTTCTGTTGACCTTGTGTCCATAAGAGAGAGTCATATAAATACACAAGCTATCATACGTTTCACATAATCTATTGATTTCTGGAATGTTTCTGCGCCAGTTCAATTTTGAAGTCTTTCGAGTCTTAACTACCTACTCCGTACTTGTACCTGTAATTCTATTGTGTCTAGATACCAGGAACTCACCCGACCTCATGTAGCAAGTATCATCTATATCAAAAAGAAAGCCCCTTACGAGCTACTCTCTCCAACAATTTAATTATTGAGATTCCTTGATTTCTTGATCCTTCACGCAACATGCACATGCCGCAATCCACCCATAAAAACCCCGCAATACCGATATGTACCTTCTAAACCTCAACATACTTTCTATTCAAGCTATACATACGTATATCAATTTCCATTGGAGCAGAAAGCCAACGCTGATAATCTTTGACCGAAATCAAAAGCTTGGAGATGACGTTGCTCTCTGATGCGGAGAAGGTAGATCGTGTGCACATACCTTATATGCATACCACTCTATAAAAAAAGGGCGAACCGACTAATTAATGTAGAAGAAAGTTAATGAGTGACGGCCTTTTTTCAATAGATCATATTTCTTGCATGTATTTGCCAATAGTTTTACTCTTTTGGTTAGTAGTTGTTGCAAATCCAGGGAGCAAAACGTAACTACATTAATCCTTGAGGACTATGCGATATCTGTATACATCTACCTACACGACAGTAGTAGATTTTAGACACTGGTGATTCACTGTAGTCGACTTCCACTGAAGCTCACTTAGTTATTGAAACCACCAACTTTGATTTAGTTTGTACGACACAGCTCAAGCTTGTCTATCATGGAGTGTCTTACAACAGATATCCCAGAATAGAAAATGATATAACGATGCCTACCTTGAGTTATGCATTGGTAGAAATCCCGGTGTTCAGTCTTCGTGATAGCAGTAGATAGAATGTGATGTGTACGAAGATTGTTGCATTGGTATAGAGATAATAATTAGCTATATATCCCGTATTACCGCTAGCAAAAACAAAGGTAAGATTCATATGCTATCTTTACACAACCGTTGCAACGGGGTTTACATCTGCACCAACTTACCCCGTCCCCGACAACCCAATCGCCGCATTCCAACTTGTGTCCTGGTGTCCTGTCAACTGAACCAAATGCAGTTATTCTCTTAAGTTGAGGGAAATCTACGCCTTCTCTTTCCATCCACTCATCCCACTCCTCTCGTGTGAGAAACTGCCCTGCGATTGGGGGTGTGATTTTGTACCTGTCCAGATGTGTATAAGTTATTTCGCAAACTTGAATCTGTTTTGGCAGAAAGCGTCGAAGCTGTTCTGATATCATGAGAGGGGGATTCGAGATACACAGGGATTTTGGGTAGTACATCCAAGATGCTGGAATGTGACATGTGTCAAGGCGTTCATTCTGGCGAGAGTCGGTAAAAATCGGTGTGCGGGCATCGAAATGCGGCCATGCTTCGACATGTAGAGATGCTTCAGTGTGTCCTTGTGTATCCCCAAAGCTTTGATTAGGGTATTTGTTTTGCGTATCTCTTCTTGGAACGTGCGATCGGGTGTCGTCGAAACCGCTATCTGTACGTATTTTAGAGCTCTAAAAGCCGAAAAGAGAAGAGGCAGGGATTCCGTTCCAATGTGTGCATTTATCAATACAAGCTTCGTGTAGGAAGGAATGAGCTTCTTGGCCGCGAGAGATTGGGGAACATGAGAATCAGCGTCTTTAGCGTCGGAACGCGCATGATCGAGGCTACTTCCGCGGCAGAAAGCCGTGTATCACAGTCGAAGAACTTGAGGTTGAGATACCTAAGATGGCGGAACCCATGAGACGGGCTGGTCCCCACTTTGGGTGTAATGATGCCGATGAAAAGGTATAGTGGGATATTACCCGCTGGAGGGTTGCGCCAATCTCGAATGTCGAGAGCCAAACGCTTAATATTGGGCGTGATGAAGGGGAGAAATCTGTAAAATACGTCCTTCTTGTAGATATCTTCGTCTGATACGTCGAACCAGCGTTTGAGGAGAACTCCATTCTGCTTCTGCCATTCTTCTATTTCTGGCATCTGTCTCAGGCGTCGAACAATCTTTCCTTTCTCTTTCTTACATGCCCATTCCCGAGTACCCCTGATTTTGGAGCTTATATTCTTTGCCATAGTCATATGACTCCTCTTCTCTCTTCCACCTACTTCCAAAAACAGGTAGAGGCCTGTTACGTGCGATGCGAGGTTCGGGTTCTCGGAAAGGGTGCGCAGAAGGAGAGCAACGTCGTTACCATGTGGAGTGTGGAACCCGACGAGTTGATACAAATATCTCTCGGCAATTCTCCGGAGTTTCTGGCAGGTGAGCGTGATTGAGTAAAGGTCTGATTCAATCTTAATACATTTCACGATGCTGAATATCAGCTCTTCGGGCAGTAGTAGTAGGTTATGTCGTGGCTTTGACGTTTTAGGCCATCGAGCGAACCATTTGACAGTGGACTGCTGTTGCCGAAGTATTTCATCCATATTTGTGTAGGCCTGCGTATGTTTCAGGGGACCTTTGATGATGAGTGGTGAAGTCCTCTTGGGAAATCGCAGGCCTTTGGTCAGTATACAAGTACATATGGTGGGTGAGGAATGTGAAGGAAGAAATGTCGAGGAGCAGTCCGAGTTATCTATCATATTGCCACTTGCGCACAGTCCCTCCATTGTAAACGTCTTCGGAGACCGTGCTCTGTGTGTGTGGGCGACGTATGACAATCGCTTACCGGCACTATGATTTCAGCGTGACTACATTTGCTACGCAAACCAACAGAACATCAGTTTCATGAGCGGATAGCTGTAGAGAATTGAATAGGATATATAAATTTATTCAGTTTTGAAGCTTTGTCGACAAGCGTTTATTGAATGTTTTACCAGTCATTGTTAAACAAAGGTCCGTTTGACCACCTTATCCATCACGGATATCGACGCCACTCAGACTTCTGGAGCCTAGAATTTTAAGAATCAGGCATAAGTAGTAAGCCACAAAATTCCTGTGTCAAAATGAGTCCAAGTGGACTTACGTCGGCTTTACGAGTATTTTCCACCCCTCTTCTGAACATACATTCTCATTTATGATCCTGCTCAAAACACTGTTGGTGATCGACGTCATCGTGGTGCTTAAGTGACGGATTGCGCTGGTCAAAGCGGCTGTGTAGTGTAATCGGAGTTCTCGCGAGTTGATTGGACCTGAAAGAATGCTTCAGTGACAGTGACTATTTTCGTTGTGAAGTCAAGAGCTTGTGTATCACGGCCTCCAATCCCAACCTTCGCTTCTCCTGTTTTTCTTATTAATAGGTCTCATAACTGCTGAAAAATACTACTTTCGGTAATATCATACATTGCAACTACTAATTTGACACCATAGAGGCTCATGCCATGATGACAAATGAACTGCCATCTTTGTTCAATTCTCCTCTAGTTATACAATAAGTCATACTAATCGTCTGCGTAATTTTATCACTCTCATTTACGTATAGGCAGATACATGTATAACTGTCACTAATCACTACCATTTGTGGACGGCAGTTGTCCTTCCCATCGATGGCGAGTCCGATCCTGCCAAGAGCTTGCAGGGCTCAAGAAGTATAACAGCGGAGACAAATTGTTTTATATGCATCTTGATACATTACGAACTGTCGGTCTAACACCTCGCGTATATAACAGCATTTCATCTTCATATTATCCATTCAGGTGAAGAATCTATCGTACTTCTCAAAACTCGCACGAACGCAACAAATACTCCAAAAATCACAAAGACTACTATATCAATTCATCTAATCCACCCGAGCTTCATCATTCCCCTGAATGACTCCAGCTCCATTCCCATTTTCAATCCCGCCTCGCTTCTCTCCAGCCCTCAAATCCTTAACATCAACCTTCCGCAAGGCCACCAGTCCGAAGATCGGCACAAACATGAATGCGAAAAGATCGATTACACCGTAGAATACAGCCTCGCTATCCGGTGCAATGTAGTTTCCACCTTCAGAAACACCCCATGCGATTGGGTACAAGATCCAAAGGATGCCAACATAGAGGATGACGGGCAGAGTGTAGACAGCGAAAGGAGAGTTGAGAGTTCGAACGGCCTGTGAGCGTGCGGAGATGAGTAAGTCGAAGGAGAGATAAATGTAGCCGATAAGGCCTGTGGGTGTCAGATCATGTAGTGAGCGGTGGGGAAGGAGACAAATGCTTACCGAAGACGTAGTATCCCCATTTATAGCTCGTAGCAACAAGAGCCCCAAGCAGACGACCGATAACAAAGAACCACGCGAAGAAAGTTCCGTTGCTTAGGCTAGGCCATGACAAGCCAGCCGCGAAGTAGAGATTTGACAAGACCAACGGAAATGACAAGGTCCTACACTAAACGTTAGTTTTCAGCATTATGATATATCCCCTGTTCAGCTTACCATCCAATATATCTAACCCAAAAGATCTGCCTCGTAGCTCCAGAAACCCTCTCACTAGTCCTTACCCACTCCACCACGATGCCCACCCAACCCAAGTTCGATGCCATGGTGAAGTAGGTCATACTCATGACGAGACAAGACAGCGCAACAGTCTTGTGGTAGAAACGACGGTCGAGCGATTGAAGCTGAGCCCATGCGAGCATGAGGATAGCAGCGATTGCGAAAACAGTGGTCAAGCCCCAGTAGAATTCGGAACCGCGGTTGGTAATATGAATATCAGCCTGAGAGCCAGTGACGGAATCATCTTGAAGAAAGAAAGGTCAGTTGGATTGTGAGCGTGAGAAAGTTGAAGAGCATATAGAGACGAGAAAACATACTATTGACATCCAAAGCACTTCTCGCCCGTGCAACAAGTGAGGCTGGCATGATGAAGCTCGTGAATCTTTTCAAAGGCTTATAATTGGACAATAGAAAGAGGCACGAAGCACTGCTCACATGCGCAAATGCAGAGGTAGCGAGATTGCAGACAGGAAAGAATGAAGAGAAGCTACAGTCACACTTCCATTCAGGTGGTCAACGAGGTCACTATAAGAGCTTCTCGAACACATGCTTTCGTTCCTAGAGATTTATATCCCCTGTTTCACAGTCGCAGTTGCCATATTCTCGAACAAGTTATGGCTCATTCTCATCGCCTGTCTGGCAGTCCTCGCATTGAGTTTGGTCGGGTGTTGAGGTGTCTGGGTGGTGCCACCAGTTCCAACTAGCTCCTTGAAGTGAATATTACAACGCTATCATAGTATGCCGAGACATCCTGGGGAGAATATGTAAGCAGGTTGAAAGCAACAAAGACTATCATGCAAATGTGTACCGGAGAGTATCGAAATGCCCAAGATGCGACCGGTGCCAAGGATGTTGAAGCTTCAAAAACTCCAACTTATCACAGGTACAGAACTTATCACTGGTAGGTCTATACGCCCGCATTATTTCCCACTAAAGGATCTTCCCGGTGCAGCTTTCCACCCCGCAAAAGCCTCCTGGGATGCACCAGCGTCCCACGAACGCCCAATGTCAGGCATGAAGCACCGCACGACACTGCATATTAGTATGCTCTGGCTTTGCATGTGGGATAGCTTTTAGGGCCGATATAGCCATTGCTAAGGTGGAGCGTCGTGCGCGAGTCAGTAGATCGGAAACGTTGGGTGTTATGTGAATGCTAGCACGTGTTCAGAATCTGTGAGCTCGACGTGCTCGAAACAGGCACATGAGATAGATGAAACAATCTGCTTGACCCGGATCTGCGATATCCTTGCGCTACCGGGGAGATGGAGGTGAATCGTCGGGTTGGAGTGGGTTGAAGTGGGTTGCGTTGGGTGCATGTGCAGGCTCGTTACCTCCCGACCGGCAATCATTTCAGGTAATACGTTGTGGCTAGATACTCGTCTAAACATGGTAATGCGCCTTACAGTGCATGGGGTCTAGATTTCTCTGACTGAGGCATGCTCGCTTTGATTCGATGGAACTTGGATCCGTACCGGTTCTGAAGCCTTGGGATGAGGAGGAAGTGACGAATCAATTTCAGATGCATTGCGTTAAGGAAATGTAATTGATGGAATGAATCACTAGAAGAATATGTGAAGCTATCAAATAGCAATGCTAAGCAATCAGCAGAGTGCGATGACTCGTTTCTTCGTATACAGGTATTTACTGTTTCGCATTGCACGACAAGCATTCAGTAACTGAGTCGTGATTCTTGCCCAGCGTCAAACGATGGAAGCTATTACAGTGCAGCCCTCAGCCAGAAAGCGTGAAACATGATTGGTAGCAATATCGCATTCGTAATGAGTGAAAACCTGATTAGGCCTGTGATTAATTAGTCCAAAAGTACTCCGTACACTTATGATAGAAGGGTCACGTGACATTTGTATTCCACTTACTACGATCCAACTACTTCTTGCTGAGTATGTACTTAATGCATCGGTGTTCAACAGAATAATTGGGTGATGTGTTTGAACCCTGGGCAGTGCATCTCAAATACAGCAATATACACTTTATATATCCTGTTCCCGAGCTGCCTGAGCGCACGTCTATGCAAAGAATCATAGCCAACCTAACACCTTTTGCAACCCCAGCACCAAGCTCACCACACTCAGTCCTCCAATCTCAAGCTCCAAGGAACATTGTAGACCGTGATAATACACAGTTTGTTCAATTCAACAGCTTGAATTACAAAAGTCTGGATATATGAAGGCGTAGGTATGACGTCTATGACTAAGGCGAGGGAATTCAACCGATGATCTCATCGTATTATCTACACTATATTCAGATATCAAGCCATATGGACAATCAATGGCGGCAGGTAGCACATGATAGATCAAAGACCAAAATCCCCCTCCAAGATGCAGCAACACTACACAAGACAAAAGAAGCCAAGCGACGAGAATAAGAACTAACTAGAAAAACAGTGAGGAGAAGAAGTGAGTACGGCAGAGATGCCTGTAATGTAGAAAAGCTGCTCCGAATAAGGCAAAGCGGAGTCACGGAGAGACCTCGGGAGTATCTATGTCGTCTTGCATGTAATTAGATCTAACCAACTAGATAAGGTTTCTAGTTACATGTGTAGATGAGCGACATGACAGGCGTAGATGCGATGGTTAGGAAGGGAAGGCTTGCATTCTCCTCGCCGACTGTTAGATGGAAATATGTGTGATTCCTCAAGCTAACCCGGGAGGACAAGCTAACTACTTAAACTTGTGGTGTTCTTCGTAGGCAGACACAACGGAAAAAAATCACAGCAGCAACAAAGCTCCCCCCAAAAGAAGGTTGGAAAAAGAAACTGCCGAGACAAATACTCCCGAAAACTTCCTAGTAGGTCACTAAGTTAAAGCAGGCTATCTACGGGATGGCGGATACACCCGGATCACATACGATGTGTATTGCAGATCTGTCTGTAATTCTAGACGAGGCTAAAACGAGGGACACACATATACTTCGTACATACTCCGTAGTAGATATCTAGTCAAGCCAAGGCTTGGAAGAGTCTGCAACTTACAAAGTAGAGAATCTCTACCAAATATAGCTCGGCCCACGATGGAAAAAGTTCGACAACAGCCTCTCCACTATGCAGCCAGCGACTCTCGCCAATTCGAATATCTGTCTTAGTAGATAGTCGAGACCATGCCACCATGCATCTCGTATCCGTCCAACTAGACAATCCAATGCAGATGGAAAAGTGGAAAAAGCATCTGCATCCCCCGCGCACAATGACATAGATCAGAGGGGCCACAACCACCGCTGCTCCATCCACCTCGAACTTGCGGTCAGTGAAAGCAAGCCGAAGGTTATGAATTACTCGCATACTGCATGCAAAGTACAACAAACCCTGTTAATAATAGGTACAACATATATGCATACGAATACAAGTATACAATATCCTCCCAATGGCCGCCGCTCCCAGGGTTCTTTTCACTCCGATCCAACCCGACCCAGTGCACACCACACCACTCGCGCAACCTGCACCACTCATCGCGAGACCTACCGTGAACCTGACACTTACATGACCGTTCTGCTCGACTGGCCGCGCTCTTGCTGCAGCGCCCATCCGCCACAATGAATTACTCCAACATGATTGAGGAGAAGAACCTCAAGGTAGCGTTGCCTGATGCACGCGCATGGCTGCAAAACACGGCAGCTGACGACAGGCTCCACAGAAAACATTCATAATAGCCACACTCTGCTCCACTCTAGTCGGCACCTTCACGTCGTCCATCGGTCTCTGGGATCGTGTGCAGGAACGGAACAAGCAAGGCAAACGCGACAAAACCCAGGACTCTGAAATCGCCCAGCTCCGGTCGCGCGTCGAAGCGGCAGAGAAGCGTGGCAAGGACAAAGACTCCAAACCTGCCCGTCGACGCAGCACACGCCGCCCCGATGACGACGAAGACGAAGACAGAGATGAAGACCTCGTAGGCGACAACCTGGTGCGCAGCGGCACCCTCATCCAGCGCCAGTTCGACGAAGGCTACGGCCGTCTTGGGAGCCGCTTTGCGCAAGGCGACCCCGTGACCGAGAACCAGCTCCAGCGCCAAATCATCAGCCTCCAGCAGACAGTCATCCAAGTCCTACAAGACGCCCTAGCGCACGACAGACAGCTCACACGAGCAGACATGGCAAAGTTGGTCGCAGCATCCAACGCCGCGCGTGAAGGTTCCGTCGAAGCCCTGAGAGAGCAACAACACCGACTCGCCATTGTCGCCGAAGCCCTACCACCCCCAGCAGCCCCAATGCGCCAACTCGCCCTTGAAGACCTGCCTCCGCCTCCACCTCCACCGCCGCCTCCACAGTCGCACGCTCCATCCCCACGCAGCCTCGTCCTCGCCAAGTTACCGCCCCCTCCACGCTCCAGCACAATCATCCAAGACGCCCTGTTCTGCCCCTACAGCCTCGACCTCCAGCACCTCCCCAAGAAACCACTCTCCGCATCCTTCGCCCCCGGCGGCTCGAGCCGCTGCCCAGACTGCACCCATCTGCTCGACGTCACAAGCGAGGACTTCTGGCAGATCGGTAAACGAACTCCCATCCTCGTGCGCGACGCCGCGGGCTACGAGAAGGAAATCATGGAGACAAGGGAGTTCCATTTGGGGCAGCGTTTTGTGATTAAGTGTCATACGGCCGAGGGCGAGTTTGCTTGCGTGCTGTGTAATCGGCATAGGGAGAGAGATGCTATCTGTCGCACGGTAGAGAGTCTGATTAATCATGTGGGCAAGTTCCATGACGTGGGAGAGTTGGAGAGAGATGTGGATTTGAGGGAGACGGTGGTGGCGCCGGTGGGGAGTCGGGCGGTAAGTCGGGCGGGAAGTCGGGCGGGGACTGTGGTGGGGAGTGTAGTGGGGAATGGGTTTGGTGGAGGGGCGAGGGAGAGAGAGAGAGACAGGGAGAGGGAGAGGGAATCCGTGATCATGCGGTAAGGTGAGGCGAGGTGATGTTTCTCTACCAGTGTTGACTGAATGGACAAACACGGTACGATAGGTATATCCCTCACCTATCAACCTCGACCGGGCGGCTCTCTTTATTTCTTTTCGTTCTCCTCTTCTTTCTTCCATAATTGCTTCCTTTCCGGATAGGATGTTTGGACTAAGCTTCACTGGGTGCACGCATCATCGCAAGCGAAGGAGTTCAACAGGACGAGCACACGACCACACGACGTAACGAACCATTCAATGTCATCAACTACAAAAACCTCTGGTAGGTCAGGTATATAAGTCATCACGACACCACACTACACTACATACCACCAACCACCCTCTCATCCATAAAAATATATACTACGCACTCGCCTCAGCAATTGCTTGTCTCGCCGCCACACTCCCTCCTCTCCACCCCTCCCTCGGATCCCTCTTACCCTCAACCCTCCGCTCCCCCCCAACAACACCCCACCCCCCACCGCCAGGCGTATGAATAATAATCCTCTCCCCCGGCCTCATACTCGCCGTATTCTTTGCCCCAAGATTAATATACCTGTATTCTGCCTCATTCTCCCCCTCTCCACCCTTCCCATCCACCTTCCTCACCCAAACATTCAACCCACAAGCCGCCTCTCCACCACCCTCCATCCCATACGGATGATACACCCTTCGCTCACTCAATATACTAACCTGTACCGGAATCCGAAACTCGATATCACGAATCACACCCTCACCCCCATCATGCAAACCCCTCCCTCTAGACCCCGTCCGCAACCCGAATTCACGCAGCAAGACAGGGTACCGACGCTCGAAGACTTCGGAATCTGTAATGCGTGTGTTGGTCATGTGCGTGTGCACGCCGCTGGTGCCTTTCCATGTTGGACCGGCACCGGAGCCACCGGCAATGGTTTCGTAGTAGCCGAAGCCCTTTGTTTCCTTGCGCTCGGGGGAAGACGCGGAGTACGATGTGCCGCCGAAGCCGAAAGTGAGGTTATTGGTGTCGCCCTGGGAGGCAGCGCAGGCGCGGAAGGCCTTGAGGACGACGTCAGTGACGCGCTGTGAGGTGAGGACGTTGCCTCCTACGACAGCGGCGTTATCAGACGGCGAGAGGAAGGATTTCTTGGGGATGATGACGTGAATCGGTTTGAGGCAGCCTTGGTTAAGCGGTATGTCTTCGCTGATGAGGCAGCGGAGACAGTAGATTATAGCGGAGTAGGTGACTGCTTCGGGAGCGTTGATGTTGCCGTAGACTTCTGGGCCGGTGCCGCTGAAGTCGAAGACGGCTTCGCCTTTTGTGGGGTCGATGGTTACTTTGAGGCGGATAGGGGAGCCGTCGTCCATGAATTCTTCGGCGGAGAGGTCGTGGCCTTCGAAGCGCTTGTGGACGTCCTTGAGAAGGCTGCGGACTGATGTTTCGGCGTTGGCTTGGATGTTGTGCATGTAGAAGGTCACCACTTCTTCGCCGTAGTCAGACATGAGAGTCGAAATTAGATTAATGCCTTTTTGATTGGCGGCAACTTGGGCTTTGAGGTCGTTGATGTTGTCGCTTAGACAGCGGGTGCCAGAGCAACCGGGATATTGGCCTGGTTCGTCGAGGAGGAGTTCGGTGATGCGCTTTTCGTTGAAGTGGCCTTCCGAGACTAGTTTTTCGGATTTGATAGCGGCGCCCTCCTGGAAGAGTTCGCGGGAGTGAGGGGGCATGCTTCCGGGGAGAATGCCTCCTATGTCTGCGTGGTGGGCGCGGGATGCAACGTAGAAGATGATATTGTCGCCACTGAAGGCAGGTGTGATGACGGTGATGTCGGGGAGATGAGTGCCACCGAACATGGGATGATTCGAGACAAGTACATCTCCCTTGCTAAGCTTGCCTTTCCAGATGGCGGCTTGTTTGCGTACACATGTCGACATGCTGCCGAGATGTACTGGTAGATGGGGCGCTGTGTATCATTAGTATCTATCCATCTTGGGCAGAGTTGTGGATTTGAACGTACCATTCGCTACGAGGCCACCTTCGGCATCAAAGAGGGCACACGAGTAGTCGAGACGCTCTTTGACGTTGGTGGAAACGCTCGTTTTCTGCAATGCTCGACCCATTTGCTCCGCGATAGCCATGAAGCGGTGGGCGAAGATACTCAGCATGATTGGGTCGACTTCTTTCGTGCCAATCTGCTTATCCTGGCCATCGCTTTCGCCGATATTGATCACGACATGTGTTTCAATGACAAGGGCAGACGCACCCGGCGTTACGACAATTGTCTGTGTACCATCCGCAATGATAGCAGGACCCTTGATACGGTTCCCAACTTCCAGATCTTCAAGTTTGTAAATAGCAGTGTCTTGCCGTCCGCCTTCAAAGAAGACTTTCCGCGTTCCGTAGACCTTTTCATCTTTGGTCAAGTCTTTCGGCGTGATCTCTTTAAGTTGCTGATCTACCGTCTTCTCCAGGCCTTCGAATGTCTTGCCAATTCCGCGAGCTCGGACATCGTCGACAATGATGTCGCGATCAGGTAGGGTAAACCCAAACTCTTGATCATGCTGCTTGACGAACGCTTTGCCAAATGCCCAGTCATCGCCACCATACTCCTTTTCCGCCTCCTCTTTCGTAGGCTTAACAATCATGAGTGCGGACTCAGTGCCTCGATACCGGAGGTTGAGATATTCTTCAAACTGGATGCTATCCTCTTCGAATCCTTGATTCTTGAGTGTCGCTGTTGACTTTTCTTTCAGTTCTTCCATCTTGCGCCGGAGATACTCTTTTGTTTCCTCATCTTCTGACCATACCTTCGATTCTGGCTCTTGTCGCTCGTCCACAACATCAGCCAAAGCCATGCCGTAGGCCGATAGCACTGAAGAGTATCGATGCACTAGTATCTGCGATATCCCCAATGCCTCCGCGATAGCCACCGCGTGTTGGCCGCCCGCACCGCCAAATGTCGCGAGTCTGTGTTTCGATGTATCGTGACCGCGTGCTTCGGTCAAGCTCCGGATAGGGCGCGTCATTGTCTCGTTCGCAATCTTGATGAAACCATTCGCAATTTCATCAAGAGAAATATCCTTCTCTTTGTTACCGCCTGCGACCTCTTTGTTGATCTGCTCCGCGAGCTCCTTGAAGAGCTTCTCACTTGCTTCCGCATCCAAACCCTCATCCTCATTTTTGCCGAAGATTTTTGGGAAGAAGTCGGGGAGTAGGCGGCCCAGGAACAGATTCGCATCCGTGATAGTTAATGGTCCACCTTTGCGATAGCATGCAGGTCCTGGGTGTGCGCTCGCAGATTCAGGCCCAACGACGAAGAGCCCGTTCCTCCAAAACAGACGCGATCCACCTCCCGCCGCCACAGTGTTGATGTCAAGCTGTGGTGACTGAATGGTTACACCGGCGGTCGTAGTCTCGAAGACGTGGTCATACCTTCCAGCGCCGTATCTGCTCACGTCTGTACTTGTACCGCCCATGTCAAATCCAATGACGGGAATTTTGGTCTGCGGGTCATACGATGTGAGCGCATATCCCACAACACCTCCTGCCGGCCCGGAAAGAATAGCCTTGAGCCCCGAGAAGATATCTACATCGACTAGACCGCCATCGGACTGCATGAATTCGCATCGCGCGCCTTTCGCACCGTCTTCGCGCTTCACACTCTTGGTACCAAGGCCACCCTCGAACCCTTTCGAGAACCCATCAATGTATTTTCTGATGGCTGGAGTCAGGTAAGCATCCGCGCATGCAGATGTCGCTCTGGGCACTAGCTTGATCATAGGCATAAGCTCATGACTCAAACTAACATGCTCGAATCCAATCTCCTTAGCAATCTTGCCGACCAATGCCTCATGATTGGGATACGTGTAACCATGCATCAAGCACACTGCTATACTCCGCAGTCCGCTATCATAAACCTCCTGCAGCTGCTTCCTTATACCCTCCTCCTGTGGTCTTTGTAATACCCGTACCGTCTCCCCCGACAGACCCTTGACGAGTTCCGCGTCCGGACCAGCTTCCTCTATTGACTTCGCGTCGGTATTGTTCCTCTCCGGATCCTCCGCATAGTCCTCCAGCGTGACCCGTTCCTCGATCTCCACCACTTGTTTGTACAGCACTTCCGGCTTCCGGATATCAAGCGCAAAGATATTCGGCCGTGACTGATTTCCAATCACCAGACAGTCCTTAAACCCCTTCGTCACCACCATTGCAATATCCTCTCCCTTTCGTTCCAGCAGCGCGTTCGTAGCGACCGTAGTACCCATTCGTATCGATTCGATCTTGGTAGTATCAAGGGGCTCGCCGCGCGGGATTTCCTTGCCAGTGAATCTGGAAAGGAGGCGCCTAATGCCTTCGAGGGGCGCATCATCATAGTTGGATGGATCGACAGAGAGAAGCTTGATGAGAACATCGTCCTCCATCCTCCCCGTACCAGGATTGCCCACACAATCTGTAAAAGTGCCACCCCTCTACACCACATTAGCAATCCGGACCACACCAAAGAATCCATGCAACCTACATCTATAGCAATGCGGATTCCCCGCTTACCAATCTTTCCCGAATCCATAGCTCAAGTTCCCGCCGTCACAATAACAAGGGCGCAGAAAGTCGACAAGGTTGGCGAGGTTGTGACATGTAAGAGAGAGCACTGGAATTATGTGCTACTAATGTACATCCTGTATCACGCAGGACAGCTGATAGCGGCGGGTCGAGATGACATATACCGCGACGTGAAGAGTGAGTGGGGTGCAGGATTTGGGTGCCCCGCGATTCGGAGCTGCGTCATTGGCTATCGGGCTATGGGTTCCGTTGTATTTCGTAAGCTGGTAGTTTGCTGAATCAAGAGGCAAATTATCATGGATTGAGTGCATAGATGCGAAGGAAGAGAATGGAAAGAAGAGTAATGGTTAGGATGATAGCACCACAGAAGGAAGTGCCGGAAACCATGTGGCAAAGAAAAGCGGGGATCCGGTGTTGGACAAGAGATAGAAGAAGAAGAAGAAGACTTGGGCTAGTAACTCATGGAAAGCTACATGTGTATGACAAGCAAGTACAGAATGGTCTAAATAGTCCTATAACTATTCGTTATAGATAAGCTAATAATACAAACTAGTAAGAATTTTGATGTTGGAAAACTACCCCATGAGCCTTCAACCTCTTCTACTTTGTCTTTGTAAATGTAGTCTCCAGCCAAGTAGGTGAGACGGCAGATGCTTTCCCATTTCCATCAACCTCAAATTCCCACTGACTAAGTGAAGCACCACCATACGAGGCAGCATCACCAACCAGAAAATTCGCGGATCCTGCCCCAGAAAACAACGTTTTGCTCTTGTCGACAGAGGGAGCATCAGCCGCAGTGGCCACCCTGAAGCCCAGCTTTCCAGACCTATCGGACAAAATCGATGGTACAAGGCGAGCACCCGACTCGTAGTAAAACGGAAATGCGGACGTGAAATCGGTTCCGTTACTAATGAACGACTTGATCAAAAGACCCGGCGCCGCGCTTTCAGTCTCATTCAAGCACAGAACCAATGATGAGTTCAGTCCTTGGACTGATGACGTGTAGGTACCAGCAAAGTTGCGCCCCGTCTCCTCGCGAGCTTGTTTTTCCAACGCCGGTAAAACATTGTTCGCCAAAACATCTCCAAGTACCCCTATCGCCTTATTTCGAGTAGTAGCCGAAGAAGCCCCCAGGATGGTGAAGCCAGCATCGTAATCAGGTATGATAACAAGGTAACTGCTATAGCTGCCTGAATCGCCGGCTTTGGTGTAAAGATCGGTAACAGCGCCGGACGCATGAGTGTAGCGTAGAATCTCCCATGGACGGCCCATGGAGAACTGGAAGCGGGCGGTGTGGGAAATGGGCTTTAGCCATCTTCGAGTCTCTGCTTCGGGAAGAAGAGTGGAGTTGAGAACGCTGAGTCCAAATTTGGCCATGTCGTTTATCGAGGAGGCAAGCCCACCAGATCCCTCAGCGATACCGGCAGGCACCATCCACTCGGCGTCGTTGACGATGACACTGCGCTGGGAGACGGAAGCTGGAACAACGTTGTAGAAAGACGATTTCATTTCGAGAGGACTGAGGATGCTATCCTGACTGAGCGACGACACGTTTTTACCGGTGATACTTGCTATCGCGGCAGTAAGCAATATAAAGCCGTTATTCGAGTATACAGGCTGCGTCCACGGCAAAAAGTTCGGCAGCAGCGCCTTGATCTGCGGAATAAACGTGGCGGTGCTCAGAACTCCTCCTCCAGTAAGAAACTCCGAGATGGCAGGAATTGCATCAACTATCAAAGGGCTGCTCACGTTAACCATGGGGTAACCTTTGAGTGTGGGATCTTGTCCAGCCAGCAAGAGTTGAATGGCGATATCTGAAACCAGTGGATTGGTCGGGAGGCCCGATATTTGAGAAGCGAGGTTGCTGATTGTCACTTGATCCCATTGAATGGTATTCACGGGATCGTCTTTTCCGGGATGCTTTTTCACGAAGTCGGCAAGAGCAGGGAAAATGTCAATGACGGAACGATCCCAGTCTGTACTGTTCAATTTCAGCATTGCCGTCAGGACGGTGAAAAGTTTCGCTTCAGATAGCAACATGGTTAGTACAAAGGCTAGGTTGTTATCGGATGTGGCATTACTCACTGATGCTGGCGACTCTGTAAATACTGTCTCCATCTACTGTATGTGTGCCATTGGACGCAACTATCTCGGGCGAAGTGCGGTGGAACTGCAGTTTGGATGCAGAAGGGTCATGGAGGGAGAACATGCCGAGGGAAAAGGTGACATTCTTGAGTCCCGTCACGCCATTGGATGTTGAGTTTGTGGTTTTTTCGTTGAGTGATCTCTCTATGGTTGAGGTAGCATTTTTCCAGGCTGCCAAAACTGAGCTTCTGTCGCTAGTCAGATCGACTGGTGGAATGTATCTGGGTCCGAGGAAATCCGCAAAGATGGGCGAGGCAGCGTATAGCGAAAGCACAGCGAGACGGTAGAATAAAGAAGCCATGGTTGTATCTTGATCTGTTGGAGAATAGAGCAAGATTGAAAGGAAATGGTGAGGTTATATAGGCCGTCTTGTATTCAAGCACTCTAACTTTGCTATTAATACCGCTTGTTGGTACATGATGTACTAGTAGTACGAGCTGACTGTTCATTATTTTCCCAAAACGGAGAATACACTGTAGGCTGCGTACGCTATACCTGATCCAGGCCAATGCGCCGATCTTAATGCGCTTCTGCATAAGGCCTTGCTTTATACTCCGTAGACGATTAGATCATGCGTAGCTGAGTTCCCGTACCGAAATTATCGTTGTCGACGAAGTCTTTCTGTTGTGGAGGCTTGGGCTGTCGGCGATCTACATCCTGACCGCATATGCCCTATGATGGGAGGCACACTAGATTATGTGCAAGAAGAGCCTGAGACTCTTGGGCCAACAGAAGGCGTCGGCCGCGGTGTTTTTGCCTTTTCTCGCACTATGATGTAACTATGTGAGATGCAAGCTAACCTACCGCCAGCTACCAAGGCTGAGCTCCTGGCCCCACGCACTTGTTGTGTACCAAGGCTTAGCCTCAGATCTACCAGCAGAACCAAGATTCAAGGTGATTGAGGTGATGCAGAAAGGTTCTCTACGACCGATCATATTCATCTGTTAAGCACATGGCGGGCACTTCTGCAGCTTAGAGTACTCCTACAATGTACCTTATTTATGAGAAAATGTCGATGCAGCCAATGATATTCTCTAGAAGTGACTTGTTATTTTGCCTGCAATGCTCACATCTAAAGTTGTATTAATCGTCTAGGTAAAATATATGTTGTAGGATGATCATGGAAAATTCATAGATAGTGCTGGTGCTCGTTGACCTAGCCTCCCTGTAATGGTACTTTTGTTACCATCCTATTGATCATGAACATATCAAACATATAGCTACGCAGCAACGAGTCACGATTCCTAATCAACTCACTAATCAACTCATTGATCAACTAACAATATCTACTTTATAATTACGATAGATTTGGTGTTTTCCACGTGATATCCGTTTAGATTAAACAGCCTACATTTACCTGAAATCCCCATGTATAAGCTAATTGCAAGTCTGAATTAATCTCAGTTCGATTCTACGCTTTCAATGTTCTGACCTAGAAGGCGACCGTAATTGCTTCGCTCGTTCGTCGCTGTGTAATGACTTTGTAGCAAATATTTGGCGGGCATGACCAAAATAACTAACTACTCGATAAGCTGCACAAACCTGCTGAATCATTTCTACTTTGTGATGTAGAATGTCGTCACCACTTATCTCACCGAACTCAGCCCGGATATTTATACGTTTCTCCGTTTCCTTTGTATACTGAACCTGATCTGACATTAAATAACATCCAACATTTGGTTTACAGAGCTCTGTTTACTCCTGCAACATACTTTTGGTTAAGCTGGCCTGATTTTCAGACACCAATTTCCACGTTTCCAATATCCCAGTGAGTGATACAAGCGCAAGCAAGCCACCCGAGGCAAAGTGGCAGGTGAGGTGCAAGCGGCAAACGAACGCTAATTTCCCAAGAGTGTACAGAATATAGATACGCTCTGGTATTCTAAAGCTACCACGTACTCGCATCTCAAGATAACCGCAGAATACGCACACATATTTCACCTAAACTGAATCAGGAACGGCAATTCAAACCCGCAAAATCCACCCCACCCCCAGCGTCGCAATCAGTCAATAACAGCAACTTTACTCTGTAAAAAATCTGTTAATACAACACACAGCATGTCAGAACCGGGGGCCGAAGTTCTCACAGTACGTATCTCCATATTGCTTCATGCAGCTTCACACTCATCTAACGTAGGCTTCTTACATCTCCCGTCGTAGCAGTCACCGTCGACAAATCGAAAACATTCCACCTCCACTCCGACCTTTTGACTGCTGAGTCAGAAAGGTTCTCCAAAAACCTGAGCGGCCATTTCAAGGAAGCAAAGGGCAAAGCAATTGAATTGGAAGATGAAGACCCCGATCTCTTTGGATTTTTCGTGGAATACATCCACCGCAACCCCTCGGTCTTTGCCAAAAAAGTAGACCACTACTCTCAATATGTGACTCTAGCACGCCTTTACGCAATGGGCGAGCGTCTCATGGCACCCAAATTTCAATCGGTCGCCCTTTGGAGATTTAGTAAAACGCCAAGGTGCAATGTATTTATTTCCGACGAGAGCATCTGCGAATTACTTCGCATTGCCAGCACGGAGATCACCGAGAGAGTAAAGTAAGATCCTATGAGGTCGCAGATATTTTGGTACGCAGGATCCCAAATTGCAAAACTACAGAAGTGGGGTTTGTTTTCTCAGCTGTTGGGCGATATGCCAGATTTGGGCAAACATTTGTGCTTGTGGGTGGGCCGCGATCAGCCAGCCATAACGCATATGCCCGACGACCTGCAATACCCGGGATTTACGCCAGAAAGCGAGTTTCCTCAGCAATGTTCCTCGAAGATAGTCTAGGATCCAAGTAGCCAATCAGTTTAGGAGCTTGGGGCTGGCGAACGTCGAATAACTGGGGACTTAAGCTATGGTTTGGCTGATATGTAATTAGAAGGATTTCCCTTTTTGTATTCCATTCAAGCCTTTTCTCCCTCTTGCGTATTAGTAATATAGGAATCATTTTTAGAGCTATACGTCTATTCTATAGATTAGGAATAGTGAATTAGTGCAGGGTAGCTACATGGGCGGCACTTACTTCCTGCATTTACAAATACAGAGTATAACTACCATCCTTTTAGAATACAGATATCTATTGCTTATTTAATATACACATCTAATCCCAGTTTCACTAGCTATGCGTGAAGCTACAGTTCGTGTCACTAGATTTCAGAGGCATAATATAAAGAGTTTGCGAAAAAGTAGTAAAAGTGTTGAGTAGTCTATCAAATGTACTTTCAAAACGTCGTTTATAGAGATACAGATAGGTAAATTTTTATAATAGACTTTAACAACGGGAGTAGGCTATGGTCTTGTTATAAGCATGGTAACTAACGTGGAATATCATGATCGGGCTTAATCAATTCAGGAACATGAGGTGTAAATACGGAACGAACAACTGCTAGGTCACGATACATCTACGATGGCGAACCTATTGAAGGAAGTCAACATCATGAACCACTAATTAATATACTACTAGCTTCCTAATATATATTGATTTTAAAGCGTCAACGCACAGGCATCACCATCAACACCAAGGAAGATTTGAAACACAGATGTAATATCACTGATCATCTATCATACCATGATTCCAAGCCAGTTTCTCAAGACTGACACAAAAGCTAAAAAACAGTCGTAAAAAAAGGTATCGGTCGCGACCAAAACTAACAATCAAACAATCAAGAGGAAGATTAAAGAAACAGCTAGAAAAAAAAAAGTACCATGAAAGTACTAACAAGAATCAGTTCTCCACCATCATCAAAGAAGAAAAATCAAAACCCGCATGTCCCCATCTAAAAGTCTAAAAACACGTTACTGAAAAAGAAAATGTACCCTCTGTGTCCAAGGGAGTCTAGTTCTTTGGCAAGAAAGCAGCGAAGAGAGGGTTGTCGCGCATACTGGGCGCACGACTAGGGCCAGCGTTGGGACGTTGCTGGGCATTGCCTTGGAGAGACTGGCCGAAGCCAGAGGCATTCTGCTGCTGTGCTGGCCGCTGCTGGAACTGCCTGAAGGCAGTTCCACTGAATGAGGGCAGCGAGTTCGGTGGCCGGCCGAACGCAGCGGGAGCGCTGACAGGAGTTGTCGGAGGCAAGCCCAAAACAGAGCCAGGGGTGGATGGCTGTCCGAAAGCAGCAGGCACAGCAGAGGGAGCCCTAGAGGGCGAGCAGAAGGACGAGACGGTGACGTTTGGCCTGCCGAATGCAGGCTGGGCGAAAGAGAGCTGACCAAAGGACTGACCGTTGGTCGGCTGCTGGGTAGGGCCAAAGCCCGAGGATGACGATGCACCGAAGCTGCCTGAAGGGCTGGGCTGCTCGGTGTCATTGAAAGGAGAAAGGTCCATTGGTTGGCTGTCGTCGACGACGAAATCGGTTGTGTCTAATTCCATATCTTGTTCGAGCAGAGGAGCTGCCGACTGGTTCTCAACAGTTGAATTTCCAGGAGCCACCAGTGTCTGCTCCTGGATCCCCTGACCGACATCGGCTTGGAAAGACGTTATGGTCATCTCCTGGCTCAGTTCCAGGAGTGGTCTCTGCGACGGAGGCGTCGGTGGTGAGCAGGAGCTCGCAGAGGATGATGACGATGCTGATGACTGGCACGCAGCCAGAGTCTTGACCCGTTTACGAAGTTTAGCAGCCTCCTTCTTCTTCGCTTTAAGGTCTGAGAGCTGCTTCTTCGACTGCTTGTCCTTGATGGAGATGCATTCGACCTGCTTCTTGCTCACCTCAGCCAGGTTCTTGTGTGCCTCAATCAGCTTGGCAATCTCCTCGGTCTGCTGCTTCTTCTCATTCTCAAGCTGAGCCACCCGGTCGCTCAGTCTGGCCTCAACGGCGTTTCTCGATCGTGCGAAATCTTGTAGCCTTAGACGGCTCTCGTCGTTACGCTCGACGGCCTCGTCTAATGCGAGTCTTTGCCGTTCGTATTCGTCCTCTGCTTTCTCATATCCAGCAAGCAGAGAAGCCTGAGCACGGAGCGACATCTTTGTCGTTTCCAAATCGCTTGCCAGGCGCTTTTTGTCGGCCTCTAGGCGCATCATGTAGACCTCAAGGCGCTTGTACGCTGCATGCTCCTCGGGGTGCTCGGTTTTCCTTCTCAGTCTCGTGATCGTTGCTTCCATTGCATCGATCGCTTCGTTCTTGGCCTGTACTCTCACCAGAATGGCGTCATGGTCTACTTGTAAGGCTTGCAGCTGATCAGCGTACCAAGCACAGTTTTCCCGCGTTGCATCAGCATTCTTCATTTGAAGAAAGAGATCCCTGAGCTGGTTGATGTAGTTTGGTGTATCGAAGCAGACTGTGCCGACGGTGTAGAGTACACAGCTGGCCGCGAAGGCAACGCAAAAGAAGTTCAGGCTGAAGTATGCCATGTCGATCAAGGCGACGACGTATGACGAGTAGAGCTCTTGAGGATAGTCTGAGGCCCAGAAGAAGCAAATCATGCTGGCGTAGCACCCTAAGTATAGCAGTGCGGACATGAAAGCATGAAGGACCTCGAAGAATGAGGGAGAGTGTTGACGATGGCAACCTGTTCCAGGCATGGTTAGCTGGTTGCGCAGGTTTGTGCCAAAAGGTGCGGAGCGCGCGACTTACAAGGCATTGTAGTAGGAGGGGAGATTAGATATTGGTAGGTTGGCGTGGTGATGGTTATGTCGAGTTGAGGATTGGTTAGAGGATCAGGTTGTAATCTGAGAGGGAGCGTGTAGGAGAGTGTGGTTGGGACGATGTGTGAGATTGTGTTCGGCTTGATGGTTTATGCTGGAGTGCACGTTGTGTTCAAGGTTGAGAGGATGTGTACGGAAAGAGAAGTGTGTATAGAAAGAGAAGTGTGTATGGAAAGAGAAGTATGTATGGAAAGAGAAGTGTGTATGGAAAGAGAAGTATGTATGGAAAGAGAAGTGTGTATAGAAAGAGAAGTGTGTATGGAAAGAGAAGTGTGTATAGAAAGAGAAGTATGTATAGAAAGAGAAGTGTGTATGGAAAGAGAAGTGTGTATGGAAAGAGAAGTGTGTATGGAAAGAGTATATGTGTGTTTGTGAAGAGTGTATATGTGTGGAAAGAGTATATGTGTATGGGAAGAAAGTGTGCGAGCGGTTGGTTGGTCAGAGGCTTTATATAGTAGGGCACTTTGCGTATGCCAAATTCTATCTTTTACGTGTGGCTCCGGCGCTCACGGGTGGCTTCAGCGTTCACGGGAGGCCCCAGCGTTCACGAGGCCACGATACTCCACTTTACCGTTTGCAAGTGCACAGCCTTGGAAGCTGATATACGGAAAGACACTGCCGGGTGAGCGAATCAATTGGTCCAACTAGTGTGGTATCTATATATTACGAAGTATGATAATATGATAGGTTTCGTGCTCGCCCAACGCAGGTATCTTGAAGTTGGAAAAGCATTGATATAACAGCGATTGCGTACAGATCTGATTTAGAACGCTGTGGCAGAGATTTCAGAGTGCTGAAGAAATATAGCTGGACCCTCTGCAATACTTCGTAGCGTAGGCTCGAAAGATTGATTTTAGCATCGTGCGCTGGAGGAGTTTGGATGGAAAACGGGTGATTAATGAAAAATTATACAGGTACTTGGATATATAGGCCAATACTGAATGCATGAAATTGCCTTCTTGAGACTGAGAGGAGATGTCAACAGGTAGTCCCGCGATGATCTTGGGTCGGAGCTCGGAGGTAAGGTGCCCGTGCGCGTAATGCCCCCCGTCGCGTAATGCCCCACCAACATCATAATAGCCTTAACAAAAATAAGGCTATTAAGCTATATAGAAATAATAAAATTATAAGATTTTTTAGTAGAGTAGTAGCGTAGTAGTAACTAATTAATTTATACTATCTATATTTACTTAGTAGATTAGTGTTATAGCTATAACGCGTGGTTGTTAGTATAGTAGTTAATATAGCTACTAATTACTCTTTACTATCTATAATACTACTAATTAGTTTCTAATACTTTACTCTTTAGCTAGTAGAAACTAAGGCTTTTTATTTAGATAGTTAAGGTAGTTAAGTAGCCT